>JARYGA010031486.1:0-39402 GCA_030545235.1 Helianthus tuberosus
GATCCTTAGCTGTTTAGCTTCAAAAACCTGAAATGGAACACAACTTGGGACTAAGCCAATATAAGAGAAGAGTAAGCAACCGGGGACAAGCCCAACAATTCTGGGGACAAGCCCAATATACTGGGGACAAGCCCAAAAAACTGGGGACAAGCCCAAAGGATCTTGTGTAAACTGGAGTATGGCCCTCACTGGCGACTATCCAAACTTAGTGACATGAAAATGCCAAAACCTTAGCTAACGTGAAAACGTTAGAAACCTTAGGAACGGATGTATGGTACGTCTACCATTATGCGTAGGATCCTGAATACAGCCAGTACAATGAAATTGTCAGCCCCTAAAGTGAATACTGGTCCTATTTCCTTGAACTGCATCAGGATCATCGTGCGCTACTGGCGAAACTGGGGACAGGCCCAAAAACTGGGGACTAGCCCAAATAACTGGGGTCAAGCCCAAATAACTGGAAACTTCTGTGGATACTCAATCCTTTGTTAAGGATATGTCAACCTTATGCAAAACTCAGAACTAAGTGAAAGAAGGATGAAGGATCTAGGATCCTTCTCCTTGTATACAAGATAACTAAAGAATTAAATAGATTGAAATTAGATCATTACCAGAATGAGGATCATCTATCCTCTAAGGATCCTTCGAGGATATCAGTCATGAATGTTGCTGAGGATCCTGGATCCTTATTACATGAAGTATTTTTTCAAGTGGACAACATTCCAAGCTCTTGGTAGCAAATCACCTTCCATTGTTAGCAATCGATATGCCCCCTTTCCTGCCTCAGCTTCAATCAGGTAGGGGCCTTCCCACTTTGGTGCCAATTTTCCATCAGCAGGATTTGTGGTATTCTGAAATGCTTTCCTCAATACCATATCACCAACTTGGAACTTCCTGATCCTGACATTCTTATTGTAGGCTCCAGCCATCCTTTGTTGATAACTAGCCATTCTTATCCTTGCTAAATCCCTGAGTTCTTCTATGGTATCCAAGTCTTGAACCAAGTTTTCAGCATTTCCTTCTGGATCACGGATGCTTGTTCTTGCAGTAGGAACCACCATCTCTGTAGGGATCACTGATTCTGCTCCAAATACTAAAGAAAATGGAGTTTGGCCAGTGGCATTCTTGGGAGTTGTCCTATCGGCCCAAAGTACATAAGGTAGTTCTTCTGCCCATTTTCCTTTCTTGGATCCAAGCTTCTTTTTCAAGTTGCTGATGATGATCTTGTTGGATGATTCTGCTTGACCATTAGCTTGTGGGTGGACTGGTGTTGACGTTATCATCTTAATCCCCAAGCTGTCACAAAAGTTAGTAGTTCTACTCCCAATAAATTGGGATCCATTATCACAAACAATTTTAGAAGGGATACCAAATCTAGTAATGATATTTCTTTTAATAAAGGATATCACTTCTTTTTCTCTGACTTGAGCAAAGGCTTCAGCCTCTATCCACTTAGAGAAGTAATCAGTCATGGCAAGCATGAACACCTTTCCTCCTGGTGCTTTAGGAAGTTTACCAACTATATCCATTCCCCATCTCATGAATGGACAAGAAAAGGATATAGGATGCAGGAGCTCTGCTGGCTGATGAAGGATATTACTATGTCTCTGACAAGGATCACACTTCTTGGCATAATTCACAACATCCTTCTTCATTGTAGGCCAATAGTATCCTATCCTAAGGATCCTTGAGAACAATGCCCTGCCCCCAGTGTGGTTTCCACAATCTCTTTCATGAAAATCCTTTAGGACTTCTTGAATTTCAGGATCCTCTATGCACCTTAGATATGGACCTGCAAGAGATCGTTTATATAACATGTCATTTAATATTGTAAATTGGGATACCTTGATTTTGAAAGCCCTGGGGTTTTCTCCTGTAGGAATCTCTCCATGTTGTATATATCTCATGATTGGAAGGATCCATGATCCTGAATGAGACTGTGCACCATCACTAGGAACCATTGCAGAATCCTCTTCTATCTCCATAGTTATGTGATCCTCAATAGCAGGAGCCAAAATATGGATGATAGGGATCTTGATATCCTCTGGAATTTTCAATGATGATCCAAGATTGGCCAATGCATCAGCTTCTGCATTCTGTTCCCTAGGTACCTGTGTCAAACTAAAGGAAACAAAAGAGAGTGCCAATTCCTTGACTATCTCTAGGTATTTGATTAGCTTTTCACCTTTAACAGCATAGGATCCATTAAAGTGATTAGTAATTAATAATGAATCTACATGTACCTCAAGATACCTGATCCTCATATGCTTGGCAATTTGCAAACCAGCTATCAAGGCCTCATATTCAGCCTCGTTATTAGTAGTTTGAAACTCACAAGCTATTGAGTGGGGTATTATGTCCCCCTGGGTGATTTTAGTAGTATTCCAAGTCCTGTTCCTTTGACATTAGATGCTCCATCAGTGAAGAGTATCCAAAGATCCTTAGTCTCTTCAAGCTGCTGAACTTCTAACTCAGCTTCTCTTTGTAAATCACTACTAAAATCTGCCACAAAGTCAGTTAAGGCTTGGGATTTGATGGCAGTCCTTGGTTCGTATCTTATATCATAAGCACTAAGCTTCACTGCCCATTTAGCCATCCTTCCTGACATTTCAGGTTTCCTGAGAACATTCTTAATTGGAAAGTTAGGGGCTGTTTGGTAGCCTCTTAATAACCATTCAGATGTTACCTCTTAATGGTTTAAAACCTCTGAATGAATAAGAGGTAACCTCAAGTCTAAATGGTTAAGAGGTAACCTCTGAATGGTAAATCATCACATGTCACATTCTTCTACCTTCTCATTGGTAAAATTCTTAATGGTTCCATTAAGAGGTAGCCTCTTAATGACCATTCAGAGGCTACCAAACAGCCCCTTAGTCTTAACAATAATGGCATGAGTTTCAAAATAATGTCTTAGTTTAGTAGATGACATAATTAGAGCAAGGATAAGTTTCTCTAAATGAGAATACCTGGATTCAGCATCAAGCAAACTCTTACTTACATAATAGACAGGATGTTGCGTACCTTTGTGATCCTTAACAAGGACTGCACTTACTGCTTTAGAGGATACCGCTAGATATAAGGATAATATATCCCCTTTTTCTGGTTTCATCAAGGCAGGAGCTGAGGATATGTAATCCTTAAGGGCTTTAAGAGCATATTGATGCTTCTCGGTCCATTTAAATTTCTTGTTCTTTCTCAAAATGTCATAGAATTCCTTGCACTTTTCTGATGATTTGGATATGAACCTATTCAAGGCTGCGATCCTCCCTGTCAACCTTTGCACATCCTTGGAATTGGCATGAGATTTGATATTCACAATTGCCTTAATTTGCTCTGGACTTGCTTCAATGCCTCTTTTTGTTACCATGTAACCTAGGAACTTGCCTGCTTTAACACCAAAGTGACATTTTGAAGGATTCAACTTCATATTGAATTTGTCAAGGATATTGAATGCTTCCTCCAAGTCTCTAAGGTGATCCTCAGCTCTCTTGGACTTAACCACCATGTCGTCTATATAGACTTCCATAGTGTGTCCAATTTGTTCCTTAAACATCGTATTGACTAGCCTTTGATAAGTAGCACTTGCATTCCTTAGTCCAAATGGCATAGCAATATAACAATAGATACAAGTTGGGGTCATAAAGGCTGTATCCTCTTGGTCAGATGGTTCCATCTGAATTTGTTGAAATCCAGATGAAGCATCCATAAAAGTCAACAACTCATGACCCGCGGTAGCATCCACCATGGAGTCAATGTGGGGTAATGGGAAAGGATCCTTGGGACATACCTTGTTTAAATCAGTGAAATCGACACATACCCTCCACTTTCCATTTTTCTTTTGAACAACAACCACATTGGCTAACCACCTTGGATACTTGACCTCTCTAATCATACCTGCTCGGAGTAATTTGTCTACCTCCTCCTGGATAATAGCATTTCTCTCAGGTGCAAACTTCCTCCTCTTCTGATGTATGGGCTTGAATGACCTGTCAATGCCAAGCTTATGAGTAATTATATCTTTAGAGATACATGTGTCACACCCCAATATTTCCACGTATTACCGGTGGGCCCGGTGGGGAGTATCGTAACGTAGTTGATATCATAGACAATTAATATTATCACAGTTTAATACACATCGGAAGTCGAAAGATAAAATCATTACAAACCGAATAAAAAGTAATATCAAGTGTATTACAAAATGGTTGTAAGGATCCACATGCAGATCAAAGTTCAAAAGATCATTGTTCAACAGATTTATTACCATCTAAGCTTTCAAGACTCTTTATTGATGCTAGGAGTAGCCAGCCGATTCTGTGTAGTACCTGCACTTAGCCTTTTGGGAAAATACATCAGTTTACACTGGTAAATACAATTAACCGACTCATTTTGAAAATGTTTAAGAAAATTGATTTGAATGCACATGGCACAAAATAATCTTTTATAACTTGGGATAATTATTTATATATAAACTTGTAAAAGAATTACATGTTCGTTATACATTCAGTAGCCCGGGCTGAATACCTGGTTAAAGATTAATAGACACACCACATGATATAATCCTGCGGCGAGTTATTCTCAATTCCGTCGGTTATACCTTTACATATATATATATATATATATATATATATATATATATATATATATATATATGCACCGTCAGGTGTATGCCTATACCTCGTGCTTAGGTTGTGGCCATTTCAATGAATAATGCCAAGGATATCCGGGACATGGTCATTAACCCCCCAAAGGCTTCAAGCAAACAAAACAATTTAAGCGGGTCATTTCAATAAATTAACCTTCATATGATTAACAATTCAATGCCCGACCAAGCGGTATTTTATATACCGTGCCCCAAGCCCGTATAAGGGAAAATAAGTTAAAAGTATTTACCTGAGCAAGTATATATCACAATCAGCGAGTGCAGGTATCTTTTACTGGTCTCCTAATCTGGAACGAAGGTTTTAATAACCTATTAGATTCCTAACGGGTCTTAATTATGTCTAAACTTAGGCCCGTTAGTTTTAAAGGAAGATATATGGTTCAAAACGCACGATTAAGCGATGACCGGATTAGAGTGTGGTTTAGACCTGACAAGTTTGTATACTTGTATAATATGGGCAAACTAAACACATTCTGGATTTTGAGATAAAAACGATAAGGTTTGACCCGTTTCGGCTAATTTAGAGTTAATTGCCATTTTCGCCCCTGAGGTTTGGGCACACTTGCCATTTTCGTCCAAAATTAAGGTTTTGTACCATTTTGCCCCCAACGTTTGCAACTTTTTGCCATTTTCATCCAAATACCTAACCAAGTTACTTTATATCTTATTATGGGTTATTTTTAACCTAACCAAGTTAGTTTATACCTTATTATTGGGTATTTTTGAAATTTATCAATTATAAGGGGGTAATTTATAAATTATCTTCTAGTTATTATTTATCAGTCTTTATAAATTATCTTCTAGTTATTATTTTTGAAAAAGATGATCCAATATTAAAGTTTAAATTTTACTTTAATTAATGCATATATATTGGAGATGGACTATTATTAAAGATTCGAATTATAAAAATACAATTCATATGATAACATATGCTTTGTTCATTGTTACGCTTTTATCTATTTCTATGTTTGTATACCTAAATAAGATCACATTGGTGTTAACATTTTTATAATATAACACGATTTTTAGCTGTGTATATATTTTTTTACATTAATAATATAAGCATTTATACTTTAATATGTTTGCATTTACAGTTTTACAAAAAAAAAATTAAACTTTAAAAGTCTTGTAATTAAAATGTAATTTTACAGATCACAATTAACAATTCAACGTAGGACTTTCACTAAAATTATTGAGCCAAAATCACCTATTGATTTTATTAGGGTTACTAAACGGGTCGTGATGTCACGTACATAAACCCAAACACGACACGTATATTCCCGAATTAATGTAAAAACAACCATTTTAACCCGAAAATTTTTATTTTAATATTGTTTGCATGTTAATGCTTTAATCATAAATGTACATATCATTTTAGTTTTTAAGCAATCATTCTTAAATTGTGTATTCTTATATTTAAACTTATTTATTATGACACAAAAGTAGTCAAAATTTAATTTATTACTAGAACATAATTTATAAAGGCTGATAAATAATAACTAGAAGATAATTTATAAATTACCCCCTTATAATTGATAAATTTCATAAATACCCAATAATAAGGTATAAACTAACTTGGCTAGGTTAAAAATAACCCATAATAAGATACAAAGTAACTTGGTTAGGTATTTGGATGAAAATGACAAAAAGTTACAAACGTTGGGGGCAAAATGGTACAAAACCTTCATTTTGGACGAAAATGGCAAGTGTGCCCAAACCTCAGGGGCGAAAATGGCAATTAATTCGATAATTTATGCAAACTAGTTACATAAATCGCACCGAACACAAAAAATGCGTAACGGGTAACCAAATGAGTCATGAACAGGTTTCCTAAGTTAATATGCCTTAAATATGTTGTGATATCAGTAGGATACCTTCCATTATGCCCAAAATGGATTTAAACTCAAATTATGCCCCGTAGGGGTATTTTGGTTATTTTAAAGGTTATAAAAGAGTTTAAATACTAATCTGAGTTTCAGGTCTGATATAATCAGTAAAAATATTTATTTTTATAAGTCGTAACAGTAGGGTATTGCATATATGTGAAATTTATCTTTTATAACCAAACTATGCACCGTAGGGGCATTTTGGTAATTTCACATAAGCTTTAAAGGTCAAAATTAGAAATCTGAGTTCAAAACTTTTCCTTACTGTTTAATTATAAAAATTTACTTAAAACATCAATAGGTATTAAGTTTCATATGCCAAAACTAGTTTTAACTCATACTATGAACTTAAAACGCGTAAAAGTCGGTTTTAAGCGATTTTTGGGTTTAAATAGGAAATCTGAGTTTTTGATCAGTTTATAAAGTTTAAAATATTTTATTTATCATATAAAATTAGTAGCAAAAAGTTTGGTAACAAAATATTATGCAAAACTCATTTTATTCAAGAAAAGGGCATAACAAACAATTACTGAATTAAAGCAAGAACCCTATATTATGCTCAGCTTAAAAATAAATAAAAATCTTCAAAAATCACAAAATATTATATTACATCAGTGGGTGAAAAGTTTGGAGTCAAAATTTGGGTTTAGATAGGCTTTATGCTAATTATGCCGTTTAATTAATAAAAAGCTTCTTAATTACGATATTGAGCATAACTCTTAATCTAGACCTCAAACTAATGTCAAATTTTTTGGACAAGTTTATAAATCAGAAATACAGGTTTTTGTCCTCTCAGATTTTCAAAAATCTCGTTTAAAGGTCAAAAGGGCATTATGGTCAATATTTAGGTATATAACGGAAACATGAACACGAATCGAATAACTAATGAACCAAGTTGTATAACCTCAGAGGGTTACACTAATCTATAACCTGGTCCTATTAGAGCTCTAAGGAAATTCTAAAATATGCTACATTGGGTCAGAACTGAAAGTCAAAGCAAAAGTCTACTTTTGCGACTTTCGGTTCCGAACCGAGCTTAAACTGAAAATTGTCGGGTTGAACATGTTTAGACATGTTCTTACATTAATTACCAAGTTATATGAGTGATAAAACAAGTTCCATAGCTTCTACATTGTTAATTATGTGTTTATGCGAAAATTTGCTTTCTGTTTACTTTTTATAATTAGCTTTGACCCGACAATTGACATAGTTAGTGTGGAAATCAGATGGTGCCTTTTTAAGGGTTTATTACCCACATAATTACCAAATCAAAGCTACTTTCAATTCGAGAATTGACTGGACAATTTGTGATTAATTACTAAGTCAAACCTTAATTACGAAGGTTTGACTTTGGGCCATTAAACTAATCAAAACTGAATTAAGGAAGGTTAAGGATTCTTACTGACGTCCTATGCACGACTAATGATCTCTAGGAAGTGGCCTTTGTAACAACTGTGCTTGTAATCACTATGAACAGTTATGTTATCAATAAAACAATGTTATTTGATCACAATGTTTGTTTTGTTATGTTTTACATTTTTCATGTTTTGACTTTTGTTCAATTTCAAACTCTACATCGCTTTCTGGAGAGTTATACGCAAACTAGTGCGTAAACGTACTCAGTTTAATGCGAGAAATACTCCGGAACATCAACATATACTCAACATACCTTAAATAACCTTTACATAACTTAGAAATAAGTTTTAAAGGCTTTGGTATGGCAAAAACAAGTTAATTCGCTTACAGGAACTAAATATGACAAACTGCGAAAGTATGTCAATTTGAACTGTAACGAACATTCCGGAACATGACCATAAGTTAAACACACCTTAAATATCCTTTACATAGCTTAGAAATAGGCTTTGAGGGGTTCGGTGTGCTAAAATAAACTTTTGGGTCATCCAGGGACTAAAAGTGTCAAAAAGTGCACAAGTTTGCATTTTCGCGCATAACTTACGTTCTGAATACATCCGGACATCCAAAAATTTATGTAAGCATGACTATATTATATTTTAGTGTTCTCCTTAAGAAAAATCCATTCGTCGCGTCATTTGGATCGTTTTTCGCGCTTGTGCGCATTTCGTCGTAATTAAGCGAACATCGCGTTCGTACGGCCAAACGAACCAACATCAGACATATTTTTGAACATGTTTCATGTCCACAATGTTTAGGCAACATTTTAGGGCCTTAAAGATGGCTTTACGGGCCTTGGAAGTGTCGGAAATGCCTTAAAACACGTGCAGGGACCAAATCTGTAACTTCTGAAACTTAATTCTGATCTGCAACTGTCAGGCGGCCCGCCTGAGCTTCTGGTAATCCTGAAGCGGGCCGCGTCCGACTTCTGGACCAGATTAAATGTTTTTAAACACAAGTTGCAGCCATTTGATCCTCCACCACATGTTCTAAACTTGCTTAATCACTAAGATAAGGGGCATATGTGGTTCCATAACATTGTGACAAGTGTACGGACTAGATCTTTTCCCCTTTTCCAAGAAACGATCCTAACGGTTACCCGAAAACTATAAATACCCCACCCCCCATTGTTCATAATCACTAGAAATTTGATTTGAGAAACTCTAAGTTGAAACATTAGTTTCATACCTGAGATTTTCGAATCGAGTTTAGCATTCGGGGACCCTTCGTAAGTATTCTTTCGTTCTTTTCCTTATTTTTACTGCTTTTCGAGTCAGAAAGTCAAACTTTGTTTGACTTTCAGCGTTGACCAGCTTATGGTCAATGCGAAGTTCGTTTGAACTTCGCAACGTGATTGTAATCACGATGGTCATAGTCCCTTGGGACTATGCCTACTGATTACCACGTTGCCTAGGGTCGTAGGGTAGGCGATCTAATAAATCGCCTATACCTTCGAACCCGACCCAGTTTGGTCGATCATTAGGATCCGACCAAATACATTAGGTGACCATAGTATAGGGAATAACCTTCCGAGGTTATACCCTATGGTCACATCGTTTAAGTAGTTGTATGATAGGTAGTTTATATGCCTTAGGTAAATTACCAGAATACCCTTTTCATGTATAATTGGTAATTAAGCATATGTAACCTAAACTTTTTTCACATAACCGATTATGTAACATGTTTAGGCATATAACACTTGTCATAGGGCTAGTTAGGCGGTCCGAACGCGTTTCACGCGCACGACGCGTTAAAGTAGCATAAGCTTCCTAAACGGGTCGTAATGGGTCGTAAACAATTATGTTAAGTTTCATTTAGTATGTAGGCTTTGTTAAACCAAATGACACGAGTCTCTACACTCGTTTGGTTTACAAACCCTCATGCTACCCAATCTTCCGATTTAGGTCCGGTTTATTAACATAGTTACCTATATTAGGTGCCGTTTGATTCCGAGATCTATAGCATTTCTTGGTGGTTATCTTTAGACAACTGAGCAATCTCATGTGAGTACATAGACCCCTCTTTTACTGTTTTCCAAACTGTTTTGGGGTGGAACACATGTGCCTATTTGTTACTTTCATGCTTTCCTGTTTTCACATCATATACATGCTATGTTCGTTAGTACATTATAGTACATGATTTCATATCATCTTATGCTAGGTGTGCCCATTGTGTGCATTACTTAGTACATTGTTTTACATTACATTTCATGCTAGGTGTGCCCATTGTGTGCATTACTTGGTACATTGTTTTACATGACATTTCATGCTAGGTGTGCCCATTGTGTGCATTACTTAGTACATTGTTTTACATGACATTTCATGCTAGGTATGCCCATTGTGTGCATTACTTAGTACATCGTTTTACATGACATTTCACGCTATGTATGTTCATTTGATTACATACTTAGTGCATTGTTTTCACATGTTTACATTTTGGTATGACATTTGGTTTGTTTACATGGGACAATACATTCATTAACATTAGCTACGCCGTTCGTTAGTAGGTAGTGGTACCATAGGAATTGACAACTCCCGTTCCGGACATCCCAGGGAAAGGGGACAGAAAGGAATGACCGGATTCGATGATATAAGACAGATAGACCTTTAATTTGTTTAAAGGGTTTATCACCACAGTCACAAGGCTTGGATGTATGCATTTTCACAATACCGCATAAATGTTCATATTGAATAGTTGCATGCATTTACACAAAACATAGCTTTGATTTAAACCAAGTTTTACTTCGATACTTTGTTTTTGTGCATATGGTTTAGTTGAGACATTTCACTTACCATACATGACATTTTGACATAGACATTTGACATGGACATTTGACATAGACATTTGACATGGACATTTGACATAGACATTTGACATGGATATTTGACATAGACATTTGACATGGATATTTGACATAGACATTTTGACATGATTTACATCTCGACATGAATACTTTGCCATATTATTCAATACATTTGACAATTGATTTAAACATAGACATTTTACATTGTTTGGTTTGGTTTGATTAAGTGATTAAGTAACGATGCGTGTGTGATATGATACAAGCATGGTGGATACGCCGCTGGTACTTCCTATATATAAGTGTTTGTATGATATCACATATTGTAGCGTTATTTGAATCATTTCAGTTTGAGATATATAACATTTTATACAAATAACATACTTTTCACAAGACATTGATTTACAAAACAACTTATTTTATACAAACACATCTTTTTACATGGTCATTTATTTAACCTGACAATTACTTATACATATCATCTGGTCTTATTGTTTTCAAATGATTTACAAGACAAAGCAAATTACAAGGTTCATGACTAAACATTTTCTCAAATACAAGTCATGAATCCTATTTTCACAAACCTATGTATCTCACAGGCATTTTTATGCTGACGTACCTATTTTCACATGTGTTTTCAGGTGCTTTTCCATAGGATGTTGATCATGATACTAGGGCGGACCTGTGCCTTAGAGACTTTAAAATAAGATAGACTATGTTTAATTATGTTCTGAACTCTTTAATTTCCTGTTTGAAACAATGTAACACCTTTGTTTATAAATAAAAGACAACTTTGTATGCCATGGTTATGAAACAATTTATTCTGTTGCAACACGCCCCGATGTTTCCGCCGCGATTTGTTGTTTTACGCGGTCGGGGTGTGACAGAAGAGTTGGTATCAGAGCCAATGGTTATAGGGAATTAGGTTATTAGTAATGCTTTGACCTAGACTATAACTTTTCTAGGAACCTAACACAAGTTATCTTGTGTTTAGATCTTAAAACATGTACATCACCTATCCTTAGGTGATTAACAAAACAAGGAACCAAAATTTTTCCGAAACGATTTTTGAAAAACAATCATCTGTTTTTGAATAATTTTTTTACAAGGTTTTGAACCCTCAATTGTAAGGTTTTGAACCCTCTGTTATATGGTTTTGAACCCTTTTCAGTATTGGTTTTTGGCCTTGTGCCTTCAAATTTTCAAAATCCCGTCAAACGTTTTGGGTTTTAAATAATGTGAACATGTGCAAACTGGAAGGGTGAACGCCTGTATTCTGGGTTTTCTGTCTAGGCAAGCACTTCGTATACATCTCAACCAGACGCGAGACCAGTTGTGCTTACCTGGGAATTCTTGGAGTGAGTGTTCACTTATAGGCGAGCATGTCTTCGCTAATACATTATTTTTGACCCATTTACTTTGATTAGTCACTGTGTGTCGTTTGTTTGCTTTGTGATACGAACGAATGACCACCATCTATGCTGTTACTGCCCAAGCTAACCAGGCAGCTCCCAATCAAACCGCACAGCCTCCAGCAAAGAAACCCTATACAGGGAATGCACCTTTGTGCAATAGATGCAACAGTCACCACCAGCCGCAACTTCCATGCCGTTTCTGTACTAACTGTGGGAAGTCAGGCCATCTTGCCAATTTTTGTCGGTCTGCTCAGAATCCCGCGGTTCAGAACCCGGCTCAACAAGTTGCTCAGCAACAGGGTCAAGCTGCAAGACCACAATACCTACCTGGTGCTTGTTACAATTGTGGGGATCTGACCCACTATAGAAATCGGTGCCCAAGACTGGCGAACCAGAACCAGAACCAGAACCAGAATCAGGCTCCGGCTCGAGGCCAAGTTTTTAACATGAATGCCCAAGAGGCACAGGCTGACGAAAATGTGGTGAACGGTACGTTCTTTATTAATAATCAGCCTGCATCTGTTCTTTTCGATTCTGGTGCCGATAAGAGTTTCGTGTCTTTGTCTTTTGAGCCAATGCTTCGCGTGTCTAGAACGAAACTAGGCAAATCTTTGACAGTAGAGGTTGCTAGTGGTGAACCCATTATTCTTGATTATGTTCTTCGCAACTGCCAGTTGAATCTTAACGACCATCTTTTTCCTATCGACCTCACGCCTATGCAACTCGGAAGCTTCGACGTTATTGTGGGAATGGATTGGTTATCCAAGCATCACGCAGAGATAGTTTGTTCTGAGAAGATAGTTCGTATGCCGCTTTCAACAGGCGAGATCCTGCAGGTTCAAGGTGAGAAGTCTACCGGTGGTCTCAAACTCATGTCTTGTTTTAAAGCTCGGAAGTATCTGCAGAAGAACTATGTGGCTTTCTTAGCACATGTTACAGAAGATAAAGGCAAGGGTAAGTCTAATTCAGATATTCCTGTCGTTCGGGATTATTCTGAAGTGTTCCTTGAAGATTTACCTGGTCTACCTCCAGCACGCCAAGTCGAGTTCCGCATTGATCTCGTACCTGGTGCAAATCCGATTGCCAGAGCTCCATATCGTCTTGCACCATCTGAGATGCAAGAGTTGTCTAAACAGCTTCAGGAGCTCTCTGACAAAGGTTTTATACGTCCTAGTTTTTCACCTTGGGGTGCTCCCGTTCTTTTTGTAAAGAAGAAGGATGGATCCTTTAGGATGTGTATCGATTATCGTGAGCTTAACAAACTTACCATCAAGAATCGATATCCCTTACCTCGCATAGACGACCTTTTTGATCAGTTACAGGGCGCTTCTTATTTTTCGAAGATTGATCTACGTTCCGGGTATCATCAACTTCGGGTGCAAGAAGAAGACATTCCGAAGACAGCGTTCCGTACTCGTTATGGGCATTATGAATTCACAGTCATGCCATTCGGTTTGACTAATGCTCCTGCTGTTTTCATGGACTTAATGAATAGGGTCTGCAAACCTTATTTGGATCAGTTCGTCATTGTTTTTATTGATGACATCTTGATATACTCTAAGACGCAAGCTGAGCATGAGCAACATCTTCGTCTTACTCTGGAACTCCTAAAGAAAGAGCAACTTTTCGCCAAATTCTCCAAGTGTGAATTCTGGCTTAAAGAGGTTCAATTTTTAGGACATGTTATCAACGAACGAGGTATTCATGTAGATCCCTCCAAGATCAGTGCGATTAAGGATTGGGATACGCCTACTACTCCTACTGAAGTTCGTTCTTTTCTTGGTCTAGCGGGTTATTATCGCCGCTTCATAGAAAACTTCTCGAAGATTGCAGTTCCTCTAACTGCTCTAACTCAGAAGAAAATGCCATTTTATTGGGGAATCAAACAAGAGGAAGCTTTTCAACACTTGAAGCAGAAGCTTTGCGATGCGCCTGTTCTATCATTGCCTGAGGGTGATGATGATTTTGTTGTGTATTGCGATGCATCGAAATTGGGTCTTGGCTGTGTTCTTATGCAAAGGAACAAAGTCATAGCCTATGCATCGAGGCAGTTGAAGATACATGAGAAGAACTACACCACTCATGATCTTGAGTTGGGTGCAGTTGTCTTTGCTCTCAAGATCTGGAGACACTATTTGTACGGTACAAAATGTGTGGTTTTCACTGACCACAAAAGTCTTCAGCATATCTTCAACCAGAAAGAACTCAACATGAGACAGCGACGTTGGGTTGAGCTTTTAAACGACTATGATTGCGAAATTCGCTACCATCCTGGTAAGGCGAATGTCGTAGCTGATGCATTGAGTCGCAAGGAACGTACTAAGCTTCATTGTGTACGTGTTCAATCTATTATTCAAGCTCGATCCGACATTCAAGCACGCATTTCTCAGTCTCAACAATCTTGTGTTTCACAAGGTTTGATGGATAAGGAATTTCCCTATCACATAACACCTGCTCTGGAACTAAAGGACAATGGAGCATATTACTTCATGGACCGTTTGTGGGTCCCAAGCCAGGATGATCTTCGTACCTTGCTTATGGATGAAGCCCATAAGTCTCGCTATTCTATTCATCCGGGCTCAGATAAAATGTATAAGGATCTTCGTATTCACTATTGGTGGCCTGGTATGAAGAAAGACATTGCCTTATACGTATCCAAATGCCTTACTTGTCTTAAGGTTAAAGCTGAACATCAACGTCCTTCTGGTTTATTGGAGCAACCAGAGATCCCAGTTTGGAAATGGGAAAACATTACTATGGATCTTGTTACCAAACTCCCACGCACAAAGAAAGGTCATGATGCCATCTGGGTAGTCGTTGATCGTCTTACAAAGTCAGCGCATTTCTTGCCAATCCGCGAGGATTTTCCTACTGACAGACTTGCTCAAATCTATGTAGATGAAATTGTGGCTCGACATGGTGTTCCTTTGAACATCATTTCTGACAGAGATGCTCGTTTCACTTCTCATTTTTTGAGAACCATGCAATCTGCTATGGGAACCCAACTTAATCTGAGCACAGCTTATCATCCGCAAACGGATGGTCAATCTGAGAGAACAATCCAGACTCTGGAGGATATGCTTAGAGCTTGTGTGATCGATTTTGGTGGTAGCTGGGATTCACATCTGAAATTGATTGAATTCTCCTACAACAACAGTTATCACACTAGCATCAAAATGGCTCCTTTCGAAGCTCTCTATGGTCGAAAATGTCGTTCACCAGTCTGCTGGAATGAGATTGGCGAGGCTCAACTTACTGGACCTGCCCTCATTTTAGAGACAACTGACAAGGTCAAGAAAGTTCGTGATAACCTTCAGGCAGCTAGAAGCCGTCAGAAGATTTACGCGGACCCAAAACGCAAAGCCTTGGAATTTCAAGTCGGTGATCGAGTATTACTTAAGGTCTCACCTTGGAAAGGTGTGATCAGATTTGGAAAGAAAGGAAAACTTGCACCTAGATACGTTGGACCATTCAAGATCGTCGAAAGAATCGGAAAGGTAGCCTACAGACTTGAGTTACCTCCTGAACTTGGAAATGTTCATCCAACTTTTCACGTGTCCAATCTCAAGAAGTGTACAGCTGATGAGAATTTCTCCATACCGCTTGACGAAATTCGTGTTGGCAAAACACTGAAATTTGTTGAGAAGCCAGTGGAAATCATGGAACGTGAAGTCAAGTGGCTTAAACGCAAGCGCATTCCTTTGGTCAAAGTTCGCTGGGAAGCTAAACATGGACCCGAGTTTACTTGGGAACGCGAAGATCAAATGAAAGCGAAATATCCGCATCTTTTTCCGCGAGTTTCCTCTAAATAAATTTCGGGACGAAATTTCCACAAATAGGGGAGACTGTAACAACTGTGCTTGTAATCACTATGAACAGTTATGTTATCAATAAAACAATGTTATTTGATCACAATGTTTGTTTTGTTATGTTTTACATTTTTCATGTTTTGACTTTTGTTCAATTTCAAACTCTACATCGCTTTCTGGAGAGTTATACGCAAACTAGTGCGTAAACGTACTCAGTTTAATGCGAGAAATACTCCGGAACATCAACATATACTCAACATACCTTAAATAACCTTTACATAACTTAGAAATAAGTTTTAAAGGCTTTGGTATGGCAAAAACAAGTTAATTCGCTTACAGGGACTAAATATGACAAACTGCGAAAGTATGTCAATTTGAACTGTAACGAACATTCCGGAACATGACTATAAGTTAAACACACCTTAAATATCCTTTACATAGCTTAGAAATAGGCTTTGAGGGGTTCGGTGTGCTAAAATAAACTTTTGGGTCATCCAGGGACTAAAAGTGTCAAAAAGTGCACAAGTTTGCATTTTCGCGCATAACTTACGTTCTGAATACATCCGGACATCCAAAAATTTATGTAAGCATGACTATATTATATTTTAGTGTTCGCCTTAAGAAAAATCCATTCGTCGCGTCATTTGGATCGTTTTTCGCGCTTGTGCGCATTTCGTCGTAATTAAGCGAACATCGCGTTCGTACGGCCAAACGAACCAACATCAGACATATTTTTGAACATGTTTCATGTCCACAATGTTTAGGCAACATTTTAGGGCCTTAAAGATGGCTTTACGGGCCTTGGAAGTGTCGGAAATGCCTTAAAACACGTGCAGGGACCAAATCTGTAACTTCTGAAACTTAATTTTGATCTGCAACTGTCAGGCGGCCCGCCTGAGCTTCTGGTAATCCTGAAGCGGGCCGCGTCCGACTTCTGGACCAGATTAAATGTTTTTAAACACAAGTTGCAGCCATTTGATCCTCCACCACATGTTCTAAACTTGCTTAATCACTAAGATAAGGGGCATATGTGGTTCCATAACATTGTGACAAGTGTACGGACTAGATCTTTTCCCCTTTTCCAAGAAACGATCCTAACGGTTACCCGAAAACTATAAATACCCCACCCCCCATTGTTCATAATCACTAGAAATTTGATTTGAGAAACTCTAAGTTGAAACATTAGTTTCATACCTGAGATTTTCGAATCGAGTTTAGCATTCGGGGACCCTTCGTAAGTATTCTTTCGTTCTTTTCCTTATTTTTACTGCTTTTCGAGTCAGAAAGTCAAACTTTGTTTGACTTTCAGCGTTGACCAGCTTATGGTCAATGCGAAGTTCGTTTGAACTTCGCAACGTGATTGTAATCACGATGGTCATAGTCCCTTGGGACTATGCCTACTGATTACCACGTTGCCTAGGGTCGTAGGGTAGGCGATCTAATAAATCGCCTATACCTTCGAACCCGACCCAGTTTGGTCGATCATTAGGATCCGACCAAATACATTAGGTGACCATAGTATAGGGAATAACCTTCCGAGGTTATACCCTATGGTCACATCGTTTAAGTAGTTGTATGATAGGTAGTTTATATGCCTTAGGTAAATTACCAGAATACCCTTTTCATGTATAATTGGTAATTAAGCATATGTAACCTAAACTTTTTTCACATAACCGATTATGTAACATGTTTAGGCATATAACACTTGTCATAGGGCTAGTTAGGCGGTCCGAACGCGTTTCACGCGCATGACGCGTTAAAGTAGCATAAGCTTCCTAAACGGGTCGTAATGGGTCGTAAACAATTATGTTAAGTTTCATTTAGTATGTAGGCTTTGTTAAACCAAATGACACGAGTCTCTACACTCGTTTGGTTTACAAACCCTCATGCTACCCAATCTTCCGATTTAGGTCCGGTTTATTAACATAGTTACCTATATTAGGTGCCGTTTGATTCCGAGATCTATAGCATTTCTTGGTGGTTATCTTTAGACAACTGAGCAATCTCATGTGAGTACATAGACCCCTCTTTTACTGTTTTCCAAACTGTTTTGGGGTGGAACACATGTGCCTATTTGTTACTTTCATGCTTTCCTGTTTTCACATCATATACATGCTATGTTCGTTAGTACATTATAGTACATGATTTCATATCATCTTATGCTAGGTGTGCCCATTGTGTGCATTACTTAGTACATTGTTTTACATTACATTTCATGCTAGGTGTGCCCATTGTGTGCATTACTTAGTACATTGTTTTACATGACATTTCATGCTAGGTGTGCCCATTGTGTGCATTACTTAGTACATTGTTTTACATGACATTTCATGCTAGGTATGCCCATTGTGTGCATTACTTAGTACATCGTTTTACATGACATTTCACGCTATGTATGTTCATTTGATTACATACTTAGTGCATTGTTTTCACATGTTTACATTTTGGTATGACATTTGGTTTGTTTACATGGGACAATACATTCATTAACATTAGCTACGCCGTTCGTTAGTAGGTAGTGGTACCATAGGAATTGACAACTCCCGTTCCGGACATCCCAGGGAAAGGGGACAGAAAGGAATGACCGAATTCGATGATATAAGACAGATAGACCTTTAATTTGTTTAAAGGGTTTATCACCACAGTCACAAGGCTTGGATGTATGCATTTTCACAATACCGCATAAATGTTCATATTGAATAGTTGCATGCATTTACACAAAACATAGCTTTGATTTAAACCAAGTTTTACTTCGATACTTTGTTTTTGTGCATATGGTTTACTTGAGACATTTCACTTACCATACATGACATTTTGACATAGACATTTGACATGGACATTTGACATAGACATTTGACATGGACATTTGACATAGACATTTGACATGGATATTTGACATAGACATTTGACATGGATATTTGACATAGACATTTTGACATGATTTACATCTCGACATGAATACTTTGCCATATTATTCAATACATTTGACAATTGATTTAAACATAGACATTTTACATTGTTTGGTTTGGTTTGATTAAGTGATTAAGTAACGATGCGTGTGTGATATGATACAAGCATGGTGGATACGCCGCTGGTACTTCCTATATATAAGTGTTTGTATGATATCACATATTGTAGCGTTATTTGAATCATTTCAGTTTGAGATATATAACATTTTATACAAATAACATACTTTTCACAAGACATTGATTTACAAAACAACTTATTTTATACAAACACATCTTTTTACATGGTCATTTATTTAACCTGACAATTACTTATACATATCATCTGGTCTTATTGTTTTCAAATGATTTACAAGACAAAGCAAATTACAAGGTTCATGACTAAACATTTTCTCAAATACAAGTCATGAATCCTATTTTCACAAACCTATGTATCTCACAGGCATTTTTATGCTGACGTACCTATTTTCACATGTGTTTTCAGGTGCTTTTCCATAGGATGTTGATCATGATACTAGGGCGGACCTGTGCCTTAGAGACTTTAAAATAAGATATACTATGTTTAATTATGTTCTGAACTCTTTAATTTCCTGTTTGAAACAATGTAACACCTTTGTTTATAAATAAAAGACAACTTTGTATGCCATGGTTATGAAACAATTTATTCTGTTGCAACACGCCCCGATGTTTCCGCCGCGATTTGTTGTTTTACGCGGTCGGGGTGTGACAGCCTTGAGCTCCAGGAATCTCCAGAAATGAAGTTATGAAAGTTTTCAAGTGAAGTGCTCAATGTTGCAACAAGGGACTTCTTATATAGGGGGTTTAATGCAACAAGATCATGCCAAACAAGTCTATTGTTTCTACCAGATGATCACAACTGTCCCTATTGCATGAATTTCCATTTGCGCAGCCCCTGGTGTCATTTTACAGGCCTCTAAGTCGGTTAAACAGGTTGAACTGGCAGCTGCCAGACATTTTTTGTCGTTGGCGGTTTTGGGCGGCCCGCGTAAGACCCATACAAGGTCTACGCGGCCGGTATGGAGGTCCAGAACAAGTTAAACAAGTTTCAGCTTCTGCACTTTAGGCCCTGGTCCTTTTTAAAGTGGTTTCAACTTTGTTTATTGCACTTTTGACCCTCTAATTTGACTTTTAAGGACTCCAAGTCATAACCAAACTTTGTTAAGTCCTTGGTTAGTTTTATGATAACCCGAAAAGCCTTAAATTCCAACGTTGACGCTTTTAACCCCTCATATACGAATGTTAGCATAACTTTCTCATACGATAACGAAACCTTGTGAAATTTTTATCACGTATTCTAGTGAGCATAATTAATCGTTTTAAAGCTTCGGGTTCGCCAAAAGGTCACTCAGAGGTATAAATTAAACATGTTGACACATTTAACCCTTGCGGTTTGTAAACTCTCACTTTCTTCCACAAATGGCTTCACATGATCCATAATTCATTCGTTTAAGGGTATAGACGTCGTGTAGGGTCGTTGAAAGGTATATTTACCCAATGTTGACACTTTGAATCCTTTTATACATGTACATTCTTTGTTTGTCAACTTTAGTCCCTCATAAGTAATCTATCACACGTTTAAAGTTCATGACACGTGTCTTCATTGTATTGGACATGAATTTCCGAGGTGTTACATCCTCACCCCCTTAAAAGAAATCTCGTCCTTGAGATTTACTAAAATAAATGAGGGTACTTCTCTTTCATTGTGGACTCTACCTCCCACGTATACTCGGGACCTCTACGGGCATCCCATTTAACCTTTACGATTGGTACATGCTTCTTTCGAAGTTTCTTAACCTGTCGATCCTCGATCGACAAGGGTTTTGCCACAAATTTCAAGCTCTCATCTATGTTGTCACACCCCCAAATTCCACCTGCGGAGTATCACCGCTTGGAGGCGTGACTGACCAGGATCAAGCCACCAATCATATTTAACAAGCATATAAGTTTATAAAATCCAACCCAATACAATTGGTGTCCGAACAAAACATAGTTTAAGTTGCAAAGCGGAAGCATAATGTCTAAAACCAAAGCATAAGTTAATAATGTTTAAGTTTATCATGAACACTCAATGTCCATGCTCCACAACGACTCTTTCCCATGCAAGCTCCTGCTAAACCTATTGACCTGCAAAGCATGTAGTAACGAGTCAACAATAATGTTGAGCGAGTTCACAGTTGGGTGTTTGTTTTAAGTTGTTCCAAAAACAGTTTCCTTTAGCTGGCGTCCTGCCGAGGGGGTTACCCCATAGTTGAAAACGTGTTCTGTTTAAATCCCGTTTACTCTGGCTATTCAGCCGTGGGGGCTACCCCATGTTTAATTATCTGGCTCTTCGGCCATGGGGGCTACCCCATGTATATACTACTAGACTCATTACCATATCGACTGCTGACTGTAGTCATGTTTATGTGCCCTGAACTGTCAATGTCTATCATCATTGACGTGCCCAGATCCATTAGTTCACGCCCGTCCTCTGCGGCACGGTGTGAGGCTTGTCAAACCTAAATAGCGCTATCTAACTAATGACCCGCTCGCCATTGGCCCGGCGATTAAGTCGATATAAAAAGGAAGGACTTCGTGATAGAGTTTTGGTCTAGTGAAATGTAAACTGTCCAAGAGGACGAGGAATTATATTCCTGAACCCATACTGTCCTTCCCAAGAAAGGACGAGGAATCCATATTCCTTAACCCATTCCCAACCCCTGGGAATCCCATGCTTTGTAGAAAGTGTGAACTCACCTTAAATTAGCTCGGCAGATAATCAAAGGTCACTTGAGCTAATTGTGGTCAACCACGTCCTAGTATGGTTACCACACAAGTCAGATTCAAACCAAGTAATGCACGTATATTTTCTACAACTATACTAGCACGTTGCATACAAGTATTATTCATGGCATACACGTATAAACATGGCGGTTTAGCAACATCACATACGAGTTCATCAGTAATGTGTATATAAACAAAACCCAAATGTCTGGCACAATTACTTGGCTTGTAACAGTATGCAAGTCCAAACAGAAGGTGTGGTTATGTGGTCTCGAGTCGAGACTAGGGATCTCGAGTCGAGACGGCGTGGTCTCGGGTTGAAGTCATAGAGTTCTCGAGTCGCAACTAAGGGGGTCTCAGGTCATGCATTTGTCACTCGGGACCAGGTGGTCTCGAGTCAGGTCTCGAGTCGCAACAAGACCCACAACCGTGGTCTCGAGTCTTGTTGTTTGTGTGCTGGTGATGTGTGGTCTCGAGTCAAGACTGTGTGGTCTCGGCTCGCAACCACTGTCGCGATTAAAAGTGTAACAACCTTCCAATTTCCCAGCCTATTATCACCGTAACATTTGCTAACAGTTTTGGCAGTTTCAATTTAGATCAAATCAACAATTCTCAGCAATCATGCATATTCATATTACCTTAATCATCATCAATTCAAGAACAATTGATTTAATCATAACAGCTGATTACATCTATTAGGTTCTAGATCTAAATCATGCAATCCTATTCATAAGAACATCATCACATAAATCCTAATTCTAAACCAAACACTAATCTCATGATCATCATGTGGGTTCGGATCAATCATTCAGAGACAACAATCAAACATACATCATTTAATCATGTATTCATAGTTTATCACAACATCAAGGATCAATCATCATGCATAACATCGAGTATCATATATTAAGCAAACTAACAATGATGGAACACTAACCGAGATATAGAATGAATTGGTTTGATCGATTCAATGGCTTCGAATGAAGGGAGGGTTGCCGTCGAGTTGTAGGGAGAGAGGAGAGAGTTTTAGGGTTTTGTGTTATGGGAAGATTATGAGAAAAACCAATACACACCCCCTAGTGTATGCGCATGAGGGGAGTGGGCCGAACCCATCCTGGCTTGCCATCTTTGGTCTCGAGTCAAGCATAGTGGGCCGAAAGAGAGGTGTGTGATGAGGGATAAGGTGTACGGCCCAAAGGGCTTGTGCAATTAGCGACCAAGTTTATCATACATACATACATACATACATACATTACACACATTCGCAAAACACGTAACATTTATTCGATAACATCAACATATCAATTAATCGCATAGAGTTCATACACGCCACATTAAACACAAAGATAGGTTCTGAAGTACGAGTTGACACATTATCCCCAAGTTGAAAGAAATTTCGTCCCGAAATTTAGCACGTACTCACTGAGGAAGCTAGTTAAGTTGCATGTTTTTCCTGGTTTTCCTGGGGTGTCACATATGTGCACATCCGTATGGGGTATGACTAGTGTTTCATCACCTAGGCATTTCTTCAAATTGCAGATGTGGAATACATTATGAATACCACTGAACTCTTCAGGCATGTTTAACTTATAAGTCACTGTTCCGACGCATTCGATGATCTCGAATGATCCTATATATCTTGGGCTTAACTTGCCTTTCTTGCCAAATCGCATTACCCCTTTCCAGGGTGATACTTTCAGTAACACTTTGTCACCAACCTCGAACTTTAGAGGTTTACGCCTTTTATCTGCGTAGCTTTTCTGCCTATCCCTGGCATATTTGAGACGATCACGTGTCTGTACAATCTTATCTGTCGTCTCCAGGACTATATCAGGTCCTGTTAGTTGGACATCTCCAACTTCTGCCCAACAAACGGGCGTTCTGCACTTTCTTCCATACAAAGCTTCAAAAGGTGCAGCTTGAATACTGGAATGATAACTATTATTGTATGAAAATTCAATCAAAGGAAGATGATCATCCCAACTTCCTCCTAAGTCAATAACACAAGCTCGTAGCATATCCTCGAGTGTTTGAATAGTACGCTCGCTCTGACCATCCGTCTGAGGATGATACGCTGTGCTGAATTTCAATCGAGTGCCTAAGGATTGCTGAAAGCTTTTCCAGAAATGCGATGTATACCTCGTATCCCTATCCGAGATGATAGACACTGGCACTCCGTGGAGAGTTACAATCTCATCCACGTACAGCTGAGCTGACTTATCTGAGCCGTGTGTTTCCTTAATAGGTAAGAAGTGGGCTGACTTAGTCAGTCTATCCACTATAACCCAAATAGTATCATTTCCTCTCTTCGTCATTGGCAATTTGGTGATAAAATCCATAGTCACCATTTCCCACTTCCAGGTGGGGAGTTCAGGCTGTTGCAGCAAACCTGATGGCTTCTGGTGTTCAGCTTTAACTTGCGTGCATGTCAAACATTTGGCTACATAAGTAGCTATAGACTTCTTCAAGCCTATCCACTAACAATTTGCCTTTAAATCCTGGTACATCTTGTCACTTCCAGGATGAACGGAATACTTAGAACTGTGAGCTTCTTGGAGGATAACATCCCGTAGTCCTCCATAGATTGGAACCCATATTCGTCCATTTAATCTTAGGATTCCATCCTTGCCATAAGATAACTGCTTGGCAGTTACTCCCAACTTTTCATTAGGATAGTTAGCTTCCAATACAGCTTCCTTCTGAGTGGCTAACAACCTTTCATTCAAACTGTTTTTTAATTCAATGCTCTTGGCATTGATTCTAATGGGCTTAACTCTTTCCTTCCTGCTCAAAGCATCGGCGGCCACATTCGCCTTACCTGGATGGTATCGGATTTCGCAATCATAATCATTAAGTGTTTCCATCCATCGTCGCTGTCTCATGTTCAGATTCTTCTGGTTAAACAGATGTTGAAGGCACTTGTGATCAGAATAGATCACACACTTGATACCATATAAATAATGCCTCCAAAGTTTTAGTGCGAACACAACTGCACCCAACCCCAAGTCATGGGTAGTATAATTCTTCTCGTGCACTTTTAATTATCGGGAAGCATAGGCAATGACTTTACCCTTCTACATTAGCACACATCCCATGCCAGTGTGCGATGCGTCGCAGTAAACCATAAATTCTTCAATTCCTTCAGGCAATGTCAATACAGGAGCATTGCTTAACTTCTGTTTAAGAATATCGAAGGATTCTTGTTGCTTAGGACCCCAATCAAACTTAATATTCTTGCGAGTTAAAGAAGTTAGGGGTGCTGCAATCCTTGAAAAGTTTTCGATAAAACGCCTGTAGTATCCTGCCAGGCCTAAGAAGCTGCGAATCTCTGTGGGCGTCTTCGGCTCTTGCCAATTCATGATAGCTTCAATCTTAGCGGGATCCACCTGGATACCACACTCACTAACCATATGTCCAAGGAATTGGACTTCACGAAGCCAAAATTCACACTTTGAAAACTTGGCATAAAGCTTTTCTGGCTGAAGAAGTTTAAGAATACACCGAAGGTGCTTCTCATGGTCAGCCTGATTCTTTGAATAAATAAGAATGTCATCAATGAAGACAATGACAAACTTGTCTAAGTAGGGTTTGCAAACACGATTCATGAGGTCCATGAATGCTGCTGGTGCATTAGTGAGCCCGAAAGGCATCACTAAGAACTCGTAGTGACTATAGCGAGTTCTAAATGCAATCTTGTGCACATCTTCATCTCTAACCTTCAGTTGATGGTAACCCGACCTTAAATCGATCTTGGAGAAGTAACTTGCTCCTTGGAGCTAATCGAACAGATCATCGATCCTGGGCAATGGATATATGTTCTTGATTGTAACCTTGTTTAGCTCACGATAATCGATGCATAGACGCATCGATCCATCTTTCTTCTTTACAAACAGGATTGGTGCTCCCCAGGGAGATGAGCTAGGTCTAATAAATCCCTTTGCCAACAAATCATCCAACTGAGTTCTCAGCTCTTTCATCTCAGTTGGGGCTAACCGGTAAGGTGCTCTTGCAACAGGTGCTGCTCCAGGTATAATGTCGATTCTAAACTCCACTTGCCTATATGGGGGTAAACCAGGTAGTTCTTCAGGAAATACATCAGGGTATTCAGAAATGATAGGAATGTCTTCAATCTTGGGCTTTGGCTCATCAATAGTCACTTGTGCCATATAAATGACACAACCTTTCTTCATACACCTTGACGCCTTAAGCACAGACACTTGCTTAGGCAACCCATACTGAGTATCTCCTCGTATGGTAAGTGGCTCACCATACGGAGTCTTGACTACCACTTGTTTCTTGTCACAAACAATCTGGGCTTGGTTATGAGATAACCAATCCATGCCTATCACTATGTCGAAACCAGCTAATTTCAAAGGAAGTAAGGATAACGGAAAATAGTGGTTCCTAATGGATATAAAACATCCATCTAGCATAGTTGAGGCAGTTTCTAAGGTACCATCGGCCAACTCTACTTCATATTTCACGCTTAGGGTTTTAACAGGTAAATTCAACAACTTACAAAACATATCATCTACAAATGACTTATCCGCACCCGAATCAAATAATACCCTTGCATAAACATCATTGACGAGAAAGGTACATGTGATCACATTATCGTCCTGAACAGCTTCTCGTGCATCCATTCGAAAGACCCTAGCATTGGTCTTTTTGGCTTCTTCAGGCTTTTTGGCATACGTAGGGCAGTTGGACTTGATGTGCCCCTTTTCATTACAGTTATAGCACGTTGCATCCTTTATCTTCTTGCACTCTATCGTCTTGTGCTCACTTGACTTACAAATCCCACAAACCCTTGGCTGAGATTGGGATTTTGACTCGTATCTGCACCTCCCTAAATGGCGCTTCTTATAGATTTTGCATTTGGGCTTCTCGCCCGACTGCTGATCATCCTTTCTAAACCCGAAACTCTTCTTGTGTTCAAAGTTCCCTTTGTTTTTATTGTTTGAACGGTGTGAGTTTTCATCCTCACGTTTTCTCTTCACCATATCAGAATTTCTCAGCGATCTGTGCCTGACAGCATCAAGGGTAAGCGATAGTGCCAGATCGGCTACCGATCTAAAGGTAGTCGGTCGAGATGCCTTTACACTGGCTTTGATCTCCGGGGCTAAACCCCCAATGAAACGGGCTATTCGTTTTGGTTCTGGTGTTACCAAATATGGAACCAATCGAGACATGGTATTAAAACTAGTAAGGTACGCCTAACAGTCTAAATTCTTCATAACCAATGTCAGGAATTCGGTCTCGATCTTCTCAACTTCATCTTGAGGGCAGTAATTTTCCTTGATGAGAGTAACGAACTGCTCCCATGACATGACATACAAATGGACTTTTCTAATAGCTTGGATCAGAGACCTCCACCAAGCTAGCGCTTCTCCTTTAAATGACTGAGATACAAACTTCACAACGTTCCTATCAGCGCAACCACTGATATCTACCACAGTGTCCATTTCATCGAGTCAAGTCATACAATCGACGGCTCCTTTCTCCCCTGTGAAGTCTCTAGGCTTGCAGGAGACGAAATACTTACATGTATAGGACTTACCGCGTGGTTCTTGTTTGAGCTCAATCTTCTTCGACGGAACACTATGCTGATTTGAGGAGTGATGATCGGCATCCCTCCTTGATCCATTACGTTTAGGAGGTGGCTTACTATGAGCCTCAGAGTGAGTCTTAAGTTTGGAATGGGGTACTGATAAGGTCCTGCTTCGAGTACCACTTGACTCATTAAACTGCCTATCTATGGCCTTGGTAACAGCATTATCAATCAGTGCTTGAAGTTCTGCACCAGTTACGTTGATCCTGGTGGTATCATGATTCTCCCTTGTATGGCTGTTGACTTCTTCAGACTCAGCCATGTAGCTTGATTGCTACATAAAATGATGACAATGACTTCTTAGAAGTTTATAATAGATTTGTCATCTTATTACTTATTAATCATGGTATTAAAGAACCATATTGGTTAATTTATTAAGTATTTCATTCAGGATTTTTCATTAATAACCCTTAGTTATAATTAAATATAATAATAGCACAAAAGGCCAAGTCACAGAGACAAATTTAATTTATCAACCATGATTTCAGAGAATCAAGGCATTTAAGGTTTGAACGTAGTTCATTACCTTTTATTGACAGGGAGTCGTAGACTACAATCTGTCTTTTGTCTTATATGACAATGATTATGGCTCGTAGGCCCTTCATCACAAATGGATGTTTAAATAATAAAGAAGGATTTTGAATAATCCAATGTAAGGATAACACGTGTGATTTTACGAATCACGTTAGCCAGGAATGTTAACATGTTTTCAGATGTTAACAAGGATTTGAATCTCTTTTTAAACTGGTTTTACCATCATGGCCAGGTCTTATAATGACATGCAGGCTAGGTTATACCCTTTAAGATTCTTAGTTAATATTTAAAGGCAGACCTTGTAAAAAGGAATGACATATTTTGAATTTTATTTATTTATTTCATACATTTTACATTTATGCATATAATGATAAAAATGAAATTTAAATTATAACATGCCATTAAATTTAAAAAGAGTACATACTGCCCTAAACGGGACTTTAACTGAAATAACTTGCCCACGCAGGGGCTAAACAGAAAAGACATGCCCACGCAGGGGCTAACAGGAATACAAGTCCTCGCAGGGACTGATTACAGAAACAGATGTCCACGCAGGGACTTAATTAAACATTTAAGAAATACAATTAAACAAATAAAGGATTTAATGACCCTTTTTGTTCTTCCCCTTGATTAAGCTTGCCAGACCCTTGAGAATTCCTCGGTTTTGCCTACGCTCTTCCCGAACCTCCTGTTCCACCTGACTCAACCTTTGAAGAATCTCCTGCCAGTGGCGGCTGCGGGGGCTGCTGAAACTGCGGAGGTTGAGGAGGTGGCGGTTGTTGATACCCATAAGGTGGGTACCCAGTTTGGTAGGAGGATGCGTAAGGTCCTTCAGGATGCAAGGCATTGCAGTTGGCTGCTACAAGGTATGGGTCAACACTGGGGGCATTGTAGTAGTTATACCCCGGGTAGGCAGGCTGCTCAAAGGGGTTGTACCCCGCTGCACTGGCGTATGTAGGAATTGGGTTATCGTAACCCACTGGTGGCGGTGCGACTGGCGCAAACTCCACCTCAGAAACAGGGTTCGAAGGCCCACCCATTTGTGGGTCTTCGTATAGTGGCGGGAAATGGCTGCCACTTGAATGCTGAGGGGTGCTGATACGGACTCCCCCTCGCACGGACATCCGTGTGGTTGATCTTCTACGCCTCGGTGGCTCCGGAGGCTGTTGTTGCACTGGTGGTGGTGGCGGTGGAGTAACCGCTACAAAGTGCGAATCCGCCGAGGGATCATGCTGCTGCTGCGGTGATGAGTGGTAACTGGGAGTAAACACCTAGTCGTGTTGGGAAAATCTTGCCTCGTAGCTGTCGGGACCACTATAAGGTGATCCAAGAAAGGGTGACCCCTCCGAAATCTCGATTGGGTGAGTAGGCGTTCCGGTCGGCGGTTGGGCAGGTTCCGGATCTTCGTCCATATCCATGGAGAAATGGTTTTCTGGTCCCAACGGGTTATAACCCATTGGCTCTTCAATTAGGTTCGCTGGGTTGAACCGACTTTGGAAATAGGGCATTGGGTCGTTGAAGGGTGAGTTGTGGCTTTGAAGGGGTATGAAAGAATGGTGTGAGTTGTGGGGCTCGTTCTCTGACTGAGTCCCGTAAGAGTTTAGGTAAGAAGGTGAGGAGCTCAGCGAGACTGAATGCCTCGCGGGTTCTAAAGAGGTCCTCCAGTTTTCCTGAGGACTTTTGCTTAAGGAGTCTGATGGTGTTCGCCGGTGTGAAGGCCCGGCCTCGTGATCGTTGGGGGCGACGAGTGGCCCCTTGCCTCTACCTCTTCCTCAAATTCTTGGCGGCATTCTTTCTGAACCTGTCAAAACAAACAAAGGACACAACAAAGAAAAATAAAGGACATAATTAAATAAAACAAATTTGGATTAGTCCTAAGTTCTTTGAGAAGACTCGAAAGTCGAGGAATGTGCAAACTGTGTCATTGAGATTAAACACAAAAGGCTAGTGTTTAATTCACTCAACGTTGGCTCTGATACCAACCTGTCACACCCCGATATTTCCACGTATTACCGGTGGGGAGTATCGTGACGTAGTTGATATCATAGACAATTTATATTATCACAGTTTAATACACAGCGGAAGTCGAAAGATAAAATCATTACAAACCGAATAAAAAAGTAATATCAAGTGTATTACAAAACGGTTGTAAGAATCCACAGACGGATCAAAGTTCAAAAGATCATTGTTCAACAGATTTATTAACATCTAAGCTTGCAAGACTCTTTATTGATGCTAGGAGTAGCCAGCCTATTCCGTGTAGTACCTGCACTTAGCCTTTTTGGAAAATATGTCAGTTTACACTTGTAAATACAATTAACCGACTCATTTTGAAAATGTTTAAGAAAATTGATTTGAATGCACATGGCACAAAATAATCTTTTATAACTTGTGATAATTATTTATATATAAACTTGCAAAAGAATTACATGTTCGTTATACGTTCAGTAGCCCGGGCTGAATACCGAGTTAAAGATTAATAGACACACCACATGATATAATCCCGCAGCGAGTTATTCTCAATTCTGTCGGTTATACCTTTATATATATATATATATATGCACCGTCAGGTGTATGCCTACACCCCGTGCTTAGGTCGTGGCCATTTCAATGAATGATACCAAGAATATCCGGGACATGGTCATTAACCCCCCAAAGGCTTTAAGCAAACAAAACAATTTAAACGGGTCATTTCAATAAATTAACCTTCATATGATTAATAATTCAATGCCCGACCAAGCGGTATTTTATATACCGTACCCCAAGCCCGTATAGGGGAAAATAAGTTAAAAAATATTTACCTGAGCAAGTATATATCACAATCAGCGAGTGCAGGTATCTTTTACTGGTCTCCTAATCTGGAACGAAGGTTTTAATAACCTATTAGATTCCTAACGGGTCTTAATTAAGTCTAAACTTAGACCGGTTAGTTTTAAAGGAAGATATACGGTTCAAAAGGCACGATTAAGCGATGACCGGATTAGAGTGTGGTTTAGACCCGATAAGTTTGTATACTTGTATAATATGGGTAAACTAAACACGTTCTGGATTTTGAGATAAAAACGATAAGGTTTGACCCGTTTCGGCTAATTTTTGCAAACTAGTTACATTAACCGCACCGAACGCAAATAATGCGTAACGGGTAACCAAATGAGTCATGAATAGGTTTCCTAAGTTAATATGCCTTAAATATGTTGTGATATAAGTAAGATACCTTCCATTATGCCCAAAATGGATTTAAACTCAAATTATGCCCCGTAGGGGTATTCTGGTTATTTTAAAGGTTATAAAGAGTTTAAATACTAATCTGAGTTTCAGGTCTGATATAATCAGTAAAAATATTTATTTTTATAAGTCATAACAGTAGGGTATTGCATATATGTGAAATTTATCTTTTATAACCAAACTATGCACCGTAGGGGCATTTTGGTAATTTCACATAAGCTTTAAAGGTCAAAATTAGAAATCTGAGTTCAAAACTTTTGCTTACTGTTTAATTATAAAAATTTAATTAAAACATCAGTAGGTATTAAGTTTCATATGCCAAAACTAGTTTTAACTCATATTATGCGCTTAAAACGCGTAAAAGTCGGTTTTAAGCGATTTTTGGGTTTAAATAGGAAATCTAAGTTTTTGATCAATTTATAAAGTTCAAAATATTTTATTTATCATATAAAATCAGTAGAAAAAAGTTTGGTATCAAAATATTATGTAAAACTCATTTTATTCAAGAAAAGGGCATAACCGACAATTACCGAATTAAAGCAAGAACCCTATATTATGCTCAGCTTAAAAATCTTCAAAAATCCCAAAATATTATATTACATCAGTGGGTGAAAAGTTTGGTGTCAAAATTTGGGTTTAGATATGCTTAATGCTAATTACGCTGTTTAATTAATAAAAAGCTTCTTAATTACGATATTGAGCATAACTCTTAATCTAGACCTCAAACAGATGTCAATTTTTTAGGAAAAGTTTATAAATTAGTAATAAAGGTTTTTGTCCTATCACATTTTCAAGAATCTCGTTTTAAGGTCAAAAGGGCATTATGGTCAACATTTAGGCATATAACGGAAACATGAACACGAATCGAATAACTAATAAACCAAGTTGTATAACCTCAGAGGGTTACACTAATCTATAACCTGGTCCTATTAGAGCTCTAAGGTAATTCTAAAATATGCTACATTGGGTCAGAACTGAAAGTCAAACCAAAAGTCTACTTTTGCGACTTTCGGTTCCGAACCGAGCTTAAACTGAAAATTGTCGGGTTGAACATGTTTAGACATGTTCTTACATTAATTACCAAGTTATATGAGTGATAAAACAAGTTCCATAGCTTCTACATTGTTAATTATGTGTTTATGCGAAAATTTGCTTTCTGTTGACTTTTTATAATTAGCTTTGACCCGACAATTGACCTAGTTAGAGTGGAAATCAGAGGGTGCCCTTTTAAGGGTTTATTACCCACATAATTACCAACTCAAAGCTACTTTCAATTCGAGAATTTTCTGGACAATTTGTGATTAATTACTAAGTCAAACCTTAATTACAACGGTTTGACTTTGGGCCATTAAACTAATCAAAACAGAATTAAGGAAGGTTAAGGATACTTACTGAAGTCCTATGCACGACTAATGATCTCTAGGAAGTGGTCTTGAGCTCCAGGAATCTCCAGAAATGAAGTTATGAAAGTTTTCAAGTGAAGTGCTCAATGTTGCAACAAGGGACTTCTTATATAGGGGGTTTAATGCAACAAGATCATGCCAAACAAGTCTATTGTTGCTATCAGATGATCACAACTGTCCCTATTGCATGAATTTCCATTTGCACAGCCCATGGTATCATTTTACAGGCTTCTAAGTCGGTTAAACAGGTTGAACTGGCAGCTGCCACACATTTTTCTGTCGCTGGCGGTTTTGGGCGGCCCGCGTAAGACCCATACAAGGTCTACGCGACTGGTATGGAGGTCCAGAATAAGTTAAACAAGTTTCAGCTTTTGCACTTTAGGTCCCTGGTCCTTTTTAAAGTGGTTTCAACTTTGTTTATTGCACTTTTGACCCTGTAATTTGACTTTTAAGGACTCCAAGTCATAACCAAACTTTGTTAAGTCCTTGGTTAGTTTTATTATAGGGCGAAAAGCCTGAAATTCCAACGTTGACGCTTTTAACCCCTCATATACGAATGTTAGCATAACTTTCTCATACGATAACGAAACCTTGTGAAATTTTTATCATGTATTCTAGTGAGCATAATTAATCGTTTCAAAGCTTCGGGTTCGCCAAAAGGTCACTCAGAGGTATAAATTAAACATGTTGACACATTTAACCCTTGCGGTTTGTAAACTCTCACTTTCTTCCACAAATGGCTTCACATGATCGATAATTCATTTGTTTAAGGGTATAGACATCGTGTAGGGTCGTTGAAAGGTATATTTACCCAATGTTGACACTTTGAATCCTTTCATACACGTACATTCTTCATTTGTCAACTTTAGTCCCTCATAAGTAATCTATCACACGTTTAAAGTTCATGACACGTGTCTTCATTGTATTGGACATGAATTTACGAGGTGTTACAACCTGTCATGTCTTCATGCTTCCAGGCAAAGGTAGTTTTTCTCCTCTTAAGGAAGGATACTAGATCCTGTTCAATGTTGCTGAGGATCCCTGATCCTATGAAGACTTTGGATTCAGGATCATGAGGATCCATAAGGATATCTTTCACATCCTGTTCTCTTGCCTCCAAGATGTCTCTTGGAGGATACTTTAGTTGCTATTGCTCCCTTGGTCTTGAGGCTGGCTTCATTGATGAGGTATAGCAATTCTTTGCTTCTTGTTGGTCACTCTCAATCTTTATCACCCCCCATGGACTAGGAAGCTTCACACATTGATGATATGTAGATGCAATTGCCTTCATGTCATGTATCCATGGCCTGCCAAGGATAACATTGCAACAGGATAAGCAATCTATTACACAAATTTTTTTATAAGAATGAAGTCCTTCAATGTAGATGGGAAGTTTAATGTCCCCCAATGTATTCTTGGTTTCTCCGCTGAATCCCTCAAGAACTGAGGATCTTGGGACAATATCCAATTTAGGGATGTTCATTTTCTTGAGGACATCAAGCTGAATGATGTTCACCGAGCTTCTTCCATCGATTAGGATCCTGCGAACAAAATGGTTAGAAATGAACAAAGTAATGACAAGACCATCATTATGAGGATCCTGAACATCAACACGATCATCCTCATCAAAAGTTATGACTTTCTCTTGTGTGACAGTAGAGGTCCGGATGGGTCTGTCCCCACTATCCATCTTGGTCTCCTTGGCATGTCTTTTGGCTGCTGAAAAGGAAGTACCACAAATGTTTGATCCACCAGATATGAAGTTTATAACTTGTGCATCTGCCGGAGGAGCAGGAGCTCTTTCTGGAACCTTTTCAGGATCCTGGATCCTGGACTTTTTTCTTCCCAAAAGCTCCTTCAAGTGCCCCTTGCTTAACAAGTAACCGATTTCTTTTCTAAGTGCAATACATTCTTCAGTGAGATGTCCGAAATCCTCATGATATGCACACCATTTGGACTTGTCTTTTGTTGCAGCTGGTTTATCACTTTTTCTAGGCCATCTTGCTTTCTCACCTAGATTCTGCATTGCAAGAATTAGTTTATTGTTATCGACAGAAAAAAAATATTCAGAAATGGGAGGATAATCCTCATCATCCTCTTCCTGTTCCACTGCATGCACGTTCTGGTTGTCAGACTTGTTATAGAATTTGGACTTGTTGTTCCTGAAGTAGGATCCTTGCTTTTCCTGCTTCGAGGATCCTGCCAGTCTTTCCTGGATCCTTTTATCATCCTCTAGTCGGATGAATCTAAGGGCCCTGGTTCTTACCTCATCAAGATTCCTGCATGGGGTCATGACAAGATCATCATAGAATAATGAATCCCTAAGTAAACCCATTTTAAAGGCTTCCACAGCCGTAGCTATATCCATATTAGGAATATCTAAGGATTCTTTACTAAACTTAGTGATATAATCTCTAAGTGATTCATTTTGACCTTGTGTTACCCTATATAGATCACTAGTTAAACGTTCAAATTTTCTACTACATGAGAATTAGCTATTAAACAGATTAACTAGATTAGCAAATGAAGTAATAGAGTAAGGGGGAAGACTTAGCAGCCATTTAAGAGCTGATCCTGTGAGTGTGGATCCAAAACCCTTGCATAGACATGCTTCTTTTAACCTCTCAGGAATTGGATTGATCTCCATCCTTTCTCTGTACTGAGCTACATGCTCATTTGGATCCGTTGAACTATCATACAACTTCATGTTTGGTATTTGGAACCTCTTTGGAATTTCTGCATCACAAATGGGTGGTGCTAAACGAGATATCATGTGGCTTCCACCTGCAATTTCAAGAATGGGCTTAACCACTCCTGGAATGTTGGATATCATATCCTTTAGTTTTTGTAACTCCCTAGCTATAGCTTGATTGATACCTGTATCCTGCACAAAGCCATGGTTAGTGTTATACGAATTATTCAAAGTGTTACCTCCCGGAGGATTCAAGTTTGGAATACCAGATGTGAATCCATATTGATGAGATTCTGGTATGACTGAAGGACCAGAAGAAGCAATGGTTTACTTTGGAATGAAGTCTCCTTGATGAACATCTGAACTTGAGGGCTGCATACTTCTTAAGAATCCCTGATCCTGAAAGATGTTGGATCCTTGAAGTGCTGTGACTGGGGATCTTGGAGGATAATCCATGTACCCGTGAACCTGAGATGAGGATCCTTGAACCTGAAAGGAGGATCCTTGAACCTGAGAGGATCCTTTAACCTGAGAGGATCCTTGAACCATGTGCGTCCCCATATATCCTCCTGAGCTAACGAAGGATCCCTGATGCTGGAAAGAGGATCCCGAAGGCTGAAAACAGGATCTTGAAGGCTGGAAGTGAGACCCTAAAGCCTGACTCATAGTTGTTGATCCATAACGCCTTCCCAATGGTCCACTCTGGTACTGGATGTCCAGAGCTGCAGATTGCAGGGCGATTATAGCTGGAGTGTCGAAATCCAGTGATCTAGGTATTAGAGGAGAGTGATCCTCCACCGATTTCTTCTGTTTCTTGATGTCACCAATATCCCGAAGGATCCTTTCATTGGTTTTATCATGCTCTTGTATGTGATCCCTCATCTGTAAAATCAAAGTAAAAAGATCACTTTTAGTAGGGTTAGAAGAAACAGCAAATGTTGGTGGTTTTGGGAAAATGGGGTTTTCTCTATTTGCAACATTTTCAGCATTCTTCTGGGATCCAAAAGGTGGTGGAGGCAAAGGTGGAACGCCCTGTGAAGAAGTGACTGCCGACATAGAGCTTGAAGTGTTCTTTGCTTAAGAAGCCATATGGTTGAAGAAAATGAACCGAAATGAACACAATGAGCAAAATTTTTCAGAAATGAAGCACCAATTGCCCCACGGTGGGCGCCAAACTGTTTTGGTCAAAAAATAAAGCTAGGATAATACAACCAAATCTTTTGTTGTGGGGTATGATGCTTGAATCAATGAACAAATGTATGGATAACTTGCAAAATGAAATGAACAAGTGACACAAGGATTTATATGAGGAAAAAGCCCTTGATCAAGATTTGATCTCCGGCACAAAAAACCTCGGGTGATGGAGACTACCGATCACCAACTATAATTAAACGAATGGTCTTTACAACTCGGGATGATAACAAGCTTGTTACAAGGATCACTATAGTGTAATGTGTATGAAATCGCCAATGAACTGTTGAGAGCTGTTTCGAGTGTGTGTGTTTGCTTAATTGTTCTAACTCAAGCTTGTTATCCCCTTTAAAAATAGAAATAACTTAAATAACTAACTATCCACTAAATGTGCAAGCTCCCCATGACTTCTAAAACGGTCACCAAGCCATGCACGTGCGGAATATTGAGGGCATATTCCCCAAGAATATCGGTAAGACCAAGTCCACTCGTCCATTCCTGCATAACAAGCTTAAACATAGAGGAAACAACCGTTAGTGTTAGGATAACAATAAGGATCCTGAATCCTGATCCTGCAACGTCTTTTGAGGATCCTTAATTCAAACAGAATTGAGGATCCGTGATCCTGGCAGTACTTGAGGATCCGTGGTCCTTAGGTATAGAAAATCTATCCCTAACAATTATGGTAACACAAGGATCTTTATCAATTATCACGTTACTAACAAAGATGTTTTGAAAAAAAAACATGGTATCGGTTTTATGTTTAATTCATGGTATTCATCTTGTATTAGTGAAGTTTGATCATTTGTTAATGTGATGCTAACTAACTCTTTGATTTTAGTGGTAGTGTTTAACTCTTTTAAAAACATGGCATGAGAAAATACCAAACAATGATTTTCAAAAGAAGGTTGTAAAACGTGAATTTCTTGAAAGTTTTGTTCTGTTTTAAAATCGTTAGTTTTAGACTTGCCTTCTTCTTGGTTTGGTTCATGTGTGAATTTTTCGTTTTGTTGCTCTTCTGTTTTTACCTCTTCGATTATTACTTCTTTAGTACAAATGGTCTCTTCCTTTTCTCAAGATCTCTTAATTAAGAGTTCTATATTTTTGAGACTTTGTATAAGGCTTTCGGCTTCTGGATTAATTATTGGTGGCGTGTCGTATGTTTCAAATGGATTGGTATCCCAGTCAAAGCTTGACTTTGGGAGCTCAAAACTTGGTTCTTCATATGTGGTGTATGAGGTTGATGGTTGAAAAAAGGTAACAATGTTGTACCGAATGAGATTCACCGCAGATGGTACAATAAGGTTCCTCGTAATCATCCTCAATATAGTAGCTGTTGTCTTCTGAGTAGTAATCCATTGTATTGGAAGATACCCAGAAGAATAATGAGCCTTGGGATCAGAAAACAGAAGATTAAAATTTAACAGAATGCTGACCACTCCCCCGTGGGCAGGTCTCTATCTGGGCGTTTGAAAAAGTTTTTTTTTTAATTTGCAGCACGGGAGCGTGTCCTAGCGGCACGGCCCCGTGTTAAATCTACTGTAAAAAGAAAAAGTTTTGAAAACGGGCGCACAGTTTTGAAAAATGTTTGGAATTTGATTAGGCCGCTAACTTTAAGCTTTCTCAAAATCCTTGTGTCCCCGGCAACGGCGCCAAAAACTTGACGTGATGTGAGTGTGTTATATAATTTTTAGATATATTTTAGCTCTTTTTACTCGCGAATCAAGTTTTAAATTTATAAAACACGATATAATACTATCACTCTACACACACATTAGGGCAAGTGCACCCATCGCAGACGTAGTATAGTTATGGCAAGATATCAAGGTTGTCCAAGGACACAAGAGCTTTTAATACCGGCTTATCATTAACATCTAATCTAACCAAATTTTTATAAAAAAAGTTTGAAAGTTATAAAAAGTAAACTAGAAACGAAAATAAAATATAAGGAAAAACAAATAGACAAGAAGGAATCACTTAGTTCCAACTTCTCTTTTATGTATCCTTTAATGATTTCCTCACTTTAGGCATTTTAAGAGATTATCTTTAAGTTATAGTAGTAGGCCCCCTTCCAGACAGCGTTACCCTCAACCTATTGGTCTGAGTCAGCAGGGATACAGTCCCGCAAGGTCGGAGTATTGAAATATAATTAAGTAAGTTATTAATGCGAAAAGTGGTAGGCCCCCTTCAAGGCAGCGTTACCCTCAACCCATTGGTCTGAGTCAGCAAGGATACAATCTGCAGGGTTGATTTAAAGTTTTAATAGTAGTTTATAGATAAGGGATTCAAGCGGTTTCTTACTTCTCCCAAGGCGGACATTATCACCCACTCGTAAAGTCTTACTAAGCTTGAACCAGGTTCTCGCAGGATCTATACACTGAACGAGAAATAGAATTACCCAACCACCCTTCTAACCCCCTTCCAGGCAGTTAACGTGCTTTATATAGACCGTAAAGACACGAATGAGTGAATCAACAAAACATGAAGAATGGTTAAATAAATCTGCCTTCAATATAGAAAATTAGTTATTAAAGTAATTAATACATACCCAAATAAAAAGGAGCCAAAGGTTGGAAATCAAAAAGTAATACATAAAAGATTTGTCTTCACCAAGTGATGTAAGAGTTAGCCAAGCACGACCTTTGTTTGACAAGAACTCCTATGATCGATCTTGGATCCCGAGACTACTACACACTCTAAATGATAGATGATGGATGATGGTGGTGGGTGTTGGTGTTTTTGAGACTTTGTATAAGGCTTTCGGCTTCTGGATTAATTATTGGTGGCGTGTCGTATGTTTCAAACGGATTGGTATCCCAGTCAAAGCTTGACTTTGGGAGCTCAAAACTTGGTTCTTCATATGTGGTGTATGAGGTTGATGGTTGAAAAAGGTAACAATGTTGTACCGAATGAGATTCACCGCAGATGGTACAATAAGGTTCCTCGTAATCATCCTCAATATAGTAGCTGTTGTCTTCTGAGTAGTAATCCATTGTATTGGAAGATACCTGTAACA
>JARYGA010031487.1:0-20591 GCA_030545235.1 Helianthus tuberosus
GGTGTGAGAATAAGTATTGGTAATGGAGAAGAGAAAGTATTTGAGAAGTGAGTGTGATCTGAGTTTATACCTGAACAGTTCTAATATTTATAACCGGGAGTTTGGGAGGGAAAACCTGTTATTGAAAAGATGACGGAAGATGCTAACGCCGTAGCGGTTATCTTTTCTTCCGTTAAGTTCTTTGATCCTACATCGAGTTGTCTCGATCCGATGTGAATGCACACGGATCGTGGATTGATCTGTGGCTAGGGGGTTGCCACGTGGAAAGTGATTAAGTGGAGATTACTCTCCAATTGCATGCCTTCGTTGTGATTTCAGGGTTGCTTGTGGTGATGACACGTGTCCAGACGGTTATAACCGTCTGGGTGATGCACGATTGCATTTCTTTCTAGAAGATTACTGCTGTAATCTGGTGTGACACCTTGCTGTGTGGACACAGACAAATAAATCCCAAGTCTGGGTAAAATAGTATCCAAGTCTGGATGTTTAGGCGGAGGTATTGAACAAAGGGTTTTAATCCTTTGTTAAATTGGAGAAGGCGCAAGGATTTATGTTTTCCTTTGGGCGCGTGGTTGCAGATTGCTGACTTCTCCTTCTTTGTAAGACCAATGCGCGGTTGCGCAAGGTCGAAAGGCTAAAAAGGTTGGCTTGTGGTATGGTCCCAAATCCTTTTTTATGAGGTTTTTGGGACCTTACCCCTTCAAGTCCCCCCAGTCTAGTGTTGTACTTATGCAAATAAGTGGAGCACTGGACTTATGAGAGGGAGGTGTTGTTTTTAGGCGCGAGAAATAAGAAATCTTCTCTTGGAAGTTTTAAACTATTGGAAAAGGAAAAAAACTTGACTTTGTGATCATGCTCTGACATGTAATGACGTCAACTGGCAGTAAAAGTGGGTATTTCTCTTTTGCCTTGAGATTCGTAATGGCGCTTGTCAGACTTCATTAATGAGGATATGACCCTGGTTCCTGTAGCGCCGTTTGGATGTGATGTAATTCTGACAGTTAATGATGGGTAGGTTTCTCCTTTCCCGAGATCGAGTTCTCTTTATATACATGTATTTTTTGAGATACCTTATCTCCTGGTTAATTTATATCAAAAAAGATGAAACGTTCTTACCATACTCGTCGCTTGCTGGATATTTTTAGGGTGTATGAAGCTGCTGAAGGTCTCATACTTCTTTCTTGTTCATCGCCACTTGCTGCTATTCCGGGAAAGAACCAGGTCACACCTGTTTCTCCGGCGGTTATTGATTCTGACTGTAAGGTTCTTCAGCATATGGATGTTACTGCTGGTGCTGGCGTTGTGTTGGATGCTGATGGGTTGACGGCTCGGTTCCCGATGCTTCGAAAGAGAGGATGTCGGTTAGTGTATCAACGCCGGAAAACTCGTCGGAGTGAGCAGGTGTCTGTCGTTGGTGATGATTCCGAAGCTGGTTAGGTATTTAGCCTTATGATCAGTTTTCGTCTTTTGTTAATGCTTTTTGTAAATTTGGTACTGTATGATGTTTTGAAGATCATGGTTATGATCTTGTTAAGTGTTTGTGGTACACTTTTTGTATATTGTGATGCACTGTTATGCTTGTGAATTATTACAATATGTTGCATGTTTTTAATTGCTTTTGGATAGGTAGGGCGAATGAGAGATGGTATTGTGCTCATGTTTGAACGTTTGTCTAAAAGGCGCAACAACTTGCCTTGTTGTTAGACTGTTCATGAGGTATACAATGTTTGACCATATTGTTTTCGCGCGAACCAAAGAAATTACATGCAATTTGTAATAAACAGTGATATAAGTAAAAATGATGTTTGCATTGATAAGAGCGCAAGGCTTGTGATACAAGACATAATAAAGAAATACATTGCCTGTATGTTCTTTCCGCTTTTGAAGACTTGGTTCATATGTAACACCTGCGCAACTGTTGTGCGTTCCAGGTGCGGGGGACTAGGGTCCCATCGATCCTTTTTAAGGTATATGCCCCCTTGCCTAGGACCTCATTAATGACGTATGGTCCTTCCCATCTTGGCGCTAATTTTCCCGGCTTTTCAGCGTTTGAAGCCTCATTGTCGCGCAAGACGAAGTCACCAGGGACAAAGGTGCAAACACGAACGCGCGCATTGTAATATTTTTCGAGCTTGGATTTGTACCTTGCTTCTGTTATGGCAGCGTTCTCGCGCCTTTCTTCTAGAAGATCCAAATCCATTCTTCGTTCTTCCTCGTTGTTCTGTTTTTCCATGGCTATCATGCGTGGTGATGGTAAACCTATCTCAGCTGGAATGACGGCCTCAGACCCATAGACTAGGCTGAACGGAGTTTCGCCGGTGCTAGTCTTTGGCATTGTTCGATGCGCCCAGAGGATGCTGGGGAGTTCGTCAACCCACCCTCTGCGCGCTGTCCCGAGTCGCGCTTTTATGCCGTCAACAATTTGTTTGTTTACGCTTTCTACCTGTCCGTTCGCTTGAGGATGCGCGACGGAGGCAAAGTTGTGCTCGATCTTCATTTCTTTAAACCATTTTTGAAGATCTTCTGCGGCGAAGTTTGTACCATTGTCGGAAATAATGCGCAATGGTAATCCAAATCTGCAAATGATATGTTCCCATATAAATTTGCGGATTACCATTGTTGTTGTTGAGGCCAAAGCTTTAGTCTCCACCCATTTTGTGAAGTAATCCACCGCGACGATGATGAACTTTACTGCACCTGGCGCGTCAGGAAATGGCCCAACAAGATCGATGCCCCACTGTTGGAATGGCCAGGCGGAAGTAACGGGAATTAGTGGATTTTTGGGTCGGAGTGTCTTTGGTGCGTGGCATTGACATGCCTCGCATCTTCTTAACAGATTAACTGCATCCATGTGCATTCCTGGCCAGTAGTATCCAGCGCTCATTATTTTTGCCACGACCATGCGCGGTCCCGCGTGTATCCCGCATAATCCCTCGTGGATTTCTCTGACAAGGTATTGGGCGTCTGTTTTATCGACGCAGCGTAATAATGGGCCCATGAATGATTTTCGGTAAAGGACGCCATCCGCCATTTCATAATTTATTGCTTTGTGTTGTATTTTTCGAGCTTCTGCCTTTCCTTCCGGAAGTTTTCCGTGTTGAAGGTACAAGATAATTGGAGACATCCAGGATGGATCTCCCATTTCTATGACGCTTACTTGTTTGAGATGAATGGAAGGGTTGGATAATACCTCTATGCGTACCTCCTTTGCTAAGTGCTTAAAGCTGGTAGCAGCTAGCTTGCTCAGCGCGTCAGCGTGTTTGTTCTCGCTTCTGTTTATGTGATTAACTTTGAATGTTTGAAATTGGCTGATTAACATCCGCGCTTGTTCAAGGTACAACGCCATAGTTTCTTTTGCATCGTAATTGCCATTAACTTGCTCGGCTACCAGTTTTGAATCAACGTTAGCTTCCAGATTTCTTGCCCCCATTTTTAGCGCTAAGCGAAGACCTGCCAAGAAGGCTTCATATTCAGCTTCGTTATTCGTGCTTTTGAAATCTAAGCGTATAGCATATGTGAGCTCGTGGTTATCTGGGCTGATTAATCGGAGACCTGCTCCAGCTCCGTCATCATTGGATGCTTCGTCTGTGTGCAAGGTCCAGACTCTATCGTCGAAAACGGGTGTAGGATTCTGGATTGCCTCGCACTCTTGAACTTTTTCGATGGGGACTTCAGTGGCGAAGTCTGCTAAAACTTGCCCTTTGATTGCTGGTCTTGGTCTATAGAAAATGTTGTATCCTCCCAGTTCAATTGCCCATTTGGCCAGTCGTCCCGCCACGTCGGGTTTAGATAAGATCTGGCCTAAGTGGTAATTGGTAAGAACTGTGATGACGTGACCCGAGAAATACCTGCGTAGGCGTCGGGATGCATGTACTAGTGCTAGGACTAGCTTTTCTATCATTGAGTAACGAGTTTCCGGGCCGGTAAGCATTTTGCTGATGTAATAGATTGGAGTCTGGATGTTCTCGCGTTCTACCATTAATACAGCACCAACCGCTACTTCCGCGGCAGATAAATATAAAATCAGTGGTTCTTTTTCTTTTGGTGCGGTCAGCGTTGGCAGTTGAATTAAACATTCTTTCATTTGTTTGAATGCGGTTTCCGCTTCAGATGTCCACTGAAAGTCAGTTTTCTTTGCACAGTTTCGTAGTGTGCTGATGAATGGATAAGACTTTGCTGCATGATTAGCCAAAAATCTGTTTAAAGCCGCTAAGCGTCCGGCGAGCCTTTGCATTTCTTTAACTGTTGCGGGTGACGGCATTAGTTGAATAGCCTGCACTTTTTCTGGATTTACTTTAAAGCCATCTCTTGTGACGATGAATCCCAAAAATTTTCCTTCTTCCATGCCGAAAGAGCATTTAGTTGGGTTGGGTTTTAAATTCACGCTGCGCAAAGAGTCGAATGTGCGCTGAATATTGTCGAGCATTGTGCCTTCCTCGTGGCTCATGATGACGAGGTCATCCATGTATACTTCGACAGTCTTGCCAATATCATCGTTGAAAATTGTGTCCATTAGGCGTTGATAAGTTACGCCTGCGTTGCGCAGGCCGAACGGCATTTTGGTATAACAGAAAATGCCTTTATCTGTGCGGAATGCCGTTTTGTCTTCGTCTTCTTCTTTCATCTGGACCTGATGATATCCCTTGTAACAGTCAAGAAAACATTTCCATCTGAATGATGCTAGAGAGTCGACTTTTTTGTCTATCTCTGGAAGCGCGTAGCAATCTTTTGGGCATGCTTTATTCAGGTCTTTGAAGTCGACGCACATTCTCCACCCGCCGCTATGTTTTTGTACCATCACTGGGTTGGCCACCCATGTATGGTATTTTACTTCGCGCAAGATTCCCGCATTAAGTAACTCTGCTACTTGCTCGTCCATTGCTTTTGCTTTTTCTTCGCTGAAACTGCGCCTCCCTTGAGCGACGGGTTCTACTGATGGTTTGATGTTTAGACAATGCTGCGCTATGTCGCGTGGAACTCCAGTCATATCTGCTGGGCACCAGGCAAATATATCTTTGTTGTTAGACAACAATTCTTTCAGTTGTATGCGTGTTGCTGGTGAAATGGCTTGTCCTAGCAGAATGGTCTGCTCTGGATATTCGTTGTTTAGGACCCATTTCTCTGGTTCGTTTGGTGCCGAAGGTTTGACTACCTTTGCTGGTGGTTCGTCGTCTACGGATATGACTTCTTTGCTTGAATAGAGAATTGCAACTCCGGTTTCTGTCGGAAATCCACAAGCAGCATGTGGAATGGAAGTGATCATACTAAATTCCCTTTGTGACCTTCTCCCGAGCAAGACATCATGACGCGATGTTGTCGGCATGACCATGAAATTGATTGTAACTGTTCGTGAATGTTCGCCGTCTGATAAAGTTACCGGGAAGGCGATTTGCCCTAATGGAAATACAGCTTCATTACAGAATCCAGTGAGGGGAAAATCGACTGGTTCCAGACGTGCTTTATCTTCTGAATCGAGCTGTTTAAAGCACTGTTCGTATATGATGTCCATCGAGCTCCCTGGATCTATGAACATGTAGTCAGTTCGGTAATGACCGAAAATACCAGTGATAATCACTGGTCGTTCTTCCTGAGGGCCTCCAGGAACAACGGGAAATACGACTTGCTGTTCTCTCCAATGTTGATCATAATTTCGTTTATTTGACCTCCGTGACGAACCTCCCTGAATCATGTGTATTTGTTTTTTATAACTGCTATATTGGCTGGTTTGGATGTCCCCCCTACGTGGTGTTGGTGGATCCAATACTGTGGTATCAATTACTTTTCCAGATCTGATGTTTGATAAATCAGATCTGGCGATTTGAATAACGATTGTGTTTAAAGTAGCTTGGCATCTGCTAAACCAATGTTCTGGAGATTCTTCTAGTTGTAAATTGTTTCCGACGTTTGGTCGAGGACCAGGTTGCCGGTGAGATGACGAATTTTCTGCCATGTGCAAAAACAGAAAACGGAATGAACTGAATCGAAACGAGGTAGAAACTAGAAAAACTGAGAAAACGGTGGGCGCCAATGAAGAAACACTAACTAAATGGTCGGAACCGAGATAGTTAGGGGGTTTGAATCCGCATAAAAGGGTTAGCTCTCTCTCGATTGATTCAGTTGCAGTTGGACTTCTTCTCCGGTGGTTCTGCAAAAAAGAACACCGTTAGCCTCGCCAAGGGGAGAAGAGGGTTCTCTCCTTGACCCGACTCCGGTGTGAGAATAAGTATTGGTAATGGAGAAGAGAAAGTATTTGAGAAGTGAGTGTGATCTGAGTTTATACCTGAACAGTTCTAATATTTATAACCGGGAGTTTGGGAGGGAAAACCTGTTATTGAAAAGATGACGGAAGATGCTAACGCCGTAGCGGTTATCTTTTCTTCCGTTAAGTTCTTTGATCCTACATCGAGTTGTCTCGATCCGATGTGAATGCACACGGATCGTGGATTGATCTATGGCTAGGGGGTTGCCACGTGGAAAGTGATTAAGTGGAGATTACTCTCCAATTGCATGCCTTCGTTGTGATTTCAGGGTTGCTTGTGGTGATGACACGTGTCCAGACGGTTATAACCGTCTGGGTGATGCACGATTGCATTTCTTTCTAGAAGATTACTGCTGTAATCTGGTGTGACACCTTGCTGTGTGGACACAGACAAATAAATCCCAAGTCTGGGTAAAATAGTATCCAAGTCTGGATGTTTAGGCGGAGGTATTGAACAAAGGGTTTTAATCCTTTGTTAAATTGGAGAAGGCGCAAGGATTTATGTTTTCCTTTGGGCGCGTGGTTGCAGATTGCTGACTTCTCCTTCTTTGTAAGACCAATGCGCGGCTGCGCAAGGTCGAAAGGCTAAAAAGGTTGGCTTGTGGTATGGTCCCAAATCTTTTTTTATGAGGTTTTTGGGACCTTACCCCTTCAACACTTTTTCCAACATTAGTACTAAAAAGGGTTAGTTTTATGCCACATTTGATGTAATTTACATGTTGCATTTTGCACACATCAATAGGGTAGGGTTCTAGAGTGAACACCCTTCTAAGAGTGAACTGTGTGAACTTATATGGACCGTTGATCTTCATCATCTTAAGATTATAACAAAATGGCAAGATCGTAATTATTGGTTTAATTTTATATATTTAATTAAATGTAGATGGGTATTATTGTACATTTATAATTAACAAATATGGAAGGTTGTAACCGAATAGCTTAATTATCTACCATTATCTCCTCCATTTATTATGGGTTTTTGTTTTGTTTTGAAATAATGGAATTCAAATTTAATTTCTATTTGTATGTTTTTTTTTGTTTTTAGACTTTTATACACCTCAGTTTACGTAATATAGCTTATTAATAATAAATTTTATACAATAGGTACACAATACACAGGTGCACAGTTATGATAACCAATATGATACACACATTATGCAACTCAGTACACATGAGTACTAGTGTATAAATATTCAAGTACACATGTGTACAGACATAGTAAACAGGTAAGTATACAAGTGTTCATATAATATACAGTATATAAAACACATGTTCGCCGGAATAAAACTACAATAATCAAATCAACTACCAACGAGGATATAGTTGCGATCGATCTTCAGACGAAAAATTGACGTGGGGTACAATGAAATTGGAACTTGATTTCCTGGGTTTAAGGAACTGATGTATGATGAAAGAAATGAGGGAAAAAATTATACACATTCATATAAAAGAAATAAGGAAAAAAAATTAAAACTTTGATTGACACCTGCAATATCCCATAGATCAAATCGTCTTTTGAATGAACTTGAATTGTTGAAGAAGAAGGAAACATTGGAACAAAAAGGGAGGTCTGATCTTCTCGATTTAGAGAGAGAAGGTTGTAATTTTGTTTATGAATCATTAATTTGAATTCCTAAAATGCAGGAATTAGGTAGAATATTATGGTAACTGATTAGGATAAATCTTAATTATAATTGTTTTAAAATTAAATAAGAATTAAATCTAATTAGTTAATGACAATCCTATCCTTTTAAAATCAATGGCCAAGATGAGTTCACACAGTTCACAAATGAGGGAGATGTTCACTCTTGATCCTAACCCTATATATATAGGTACGGGATCAGAAGAAAACGCCCTAAAGTATGAGAACGGCGAGAACGCATCATGGCCCAACACGTGGTGCGGGATATGATCAGGGCGTGAGGGACTTTTTTATCTTTTGAATCTTCTTTTGTTTCCCAATTTCGTGTAACATGCTGCTTCATTTTTGGCGTCTAAGATTATTTTGGCGTTAATTATATTCATTAACTACTTCGCGTTTTATTGTTTCTTGGATCTGTCACGTTGAATTAATTGTTTTTGTGTCACACAGATAATTTTTTTGGCGTTATAGTGTTTCCCAAGTCAATTTTTTGGCGTTCATGGCGTTGTTAATAATTCATTACGACTCATTAATATTTTCATAAGATTACAATAAGACCAAATGTTTTTAATGGCGTTTAGTCAATTTTTTTTTTGCGTTTTAAATATTAACAAGGTGCTTTGCCAGCATCCATTCTCACAGGTCTCATACTATTAGCGTTTTGGTGTTTGTAGTTTTTGGCGTTTTATATAATAATGTATTTTATTAGTAGAGAATTAGATAACAAACAACAGATAATTAGATAACAAAACAATAGAAAATAAAAAATGCGAATCGAATCGAATTTCTCATCCAAATCTTCACTATCATCAGCCTCTTCTTCTTGAATTTGTTTTGGCGTTTTGAACCTTTGAATACCTTAGCTAGATGCCAACTTTCCTACATAACGGCCGTCTTTTTAGACGAAGCTTGTTAGTGGCATCCTGTATTTTGGTGTGATATTCTTGTTTGGTGACATGTCATTGAAGATCAACTCCTGCTTGAATGCTATTTATAATAATGGAGTCCAAAATAGCATTTTACACTGGTATTTATCCCTTCATGCCATGCATACATTCATCAAGAACAAAGCTCACATGATGACATATCACTGTCATTAGTCTTTTTTTTCTTAAATATTTGTCCATCTCATTTCGTAAAAGCTTATAAAGATACCCACCTCAGAGAAGAATCCATTCAGTGAAACTTCATGCAGAACAATAGTGGATATAGAAGAAACGAGCTTTGCCATCTGTGGTTTTTTTAACTATTTTTTTGGCGTTTAAAGTGATTTGTTTCTAAGAAACATGGCGTTTGTTTTCTGGGTGTGATCAATTCATTGTGTAGAGACCTCTCTCTTATAGGATGTTTTTGGGGAGTAGTTTAGGAGGGATTTTTATTGTAATAAATTATAGTAATAAAGTAACCGTCTTTTCAGTTACTGTGTGTATTTACTGTTTTGTTCAGCTTTATCAGTTTTAGGGTGTTTAGACGTCTCATCTTCCAAGTTTGGCGTTTTTTTAATGGCGTTATGTAGACCAAGATGACAAAATACAATAACAAAGAAAATATTAAACAGGAAAAATATTTTTTATTATTTTTGGCGTTTTGTAAGCAATAACTTTTTGTAGTATTTTTTTGCGTTTTGAAACTAAATGGAGAAATATAGCATTTAATTATCATAAAAAAAGATTACACAGAAGAAAACCAAAAAAAATTTAAAACTCCTCGTCAAAAGGTACTTTATCTGAGAAGTATCCATCACTTCCATCGTCTTCTTCCTCGGAGTCTTCATCTAGACTTTCTTCCATGTCATCACTTTCACTTTCATCGGCTTCTTGTTGTTAAAGATTCTGAAGCTTCCATTTGAACATGTCCTGCACCAATGCCATTTTTAAGTCCATGTCTGTGTTCAAACAAGTGATGTTGTGCAATTCTTCCATGAATCCAATCCCCTTCTTTGTCATGATGTCTTCAAGCAGGTAGTCTTCCTGCTCTCTGCTGCCCCAAATAACGGTCACCATATCTGTTTACTCATCAAAACGCCATGATGTTATGACTGGGTCCGATTTTCCATCTGCTTTGCTTGGTCCAAATTTCCTTGTGAATGTTTTCATAAGCTTATGTGTTTCATGACATTCGTTATCCAGGGCGATGCCAAGCGATAGGATACCCCTTTGTACCTTTTCTTCCATCTTGAAAATTGCTTTGATTGTCCTAAAATACACCCTCCTTCTGTTGTCAAAACGTATGACGAAACGTCTGATTCCCAGAGTGTATATCCACCAAACGACGGTTGCCATTTTTGGCATTTTGGTTAAACTTGGCGTTTTTGGTAAAAGATATTTTGTAGAATGATGGATTGAAGTGATTATGGAAGCGATGTTTAACGTCGTTTATATAATGATGTTTTTGGCGCATAATTTAGGAGGAAATTTCTTCTAATAAATGTTAATAATTGAATTTCAGTTACTGTGTTGTTGCATCTTCCTGTAATCTCCAACGCGTTTTATCACTAATTTTTGGTATTTTGTATTAATGGCGTTTTATTTGTTTTAAATGGCGTGTTATTATCTTAGTTAGCGTTTTGAATTTGAGCAGAAAAAGACATTTTTACCCTTAATGAAGCGTGTCCACTTAATAAAATTGTTGTTATTTACGAAAACGCCACCGTGCCAATCTAGTCAATAGATTGTTTTGATCGGACGATCCATAACCGTTCTTACTGTTCTCATTGTCACACAACAACCGATAGCGGAATCATCGGGGCGTGGCACTGAGCGAAACAGATTGTTCAAGAGAATCCACAACAACAATTAAGTGACAATATTTATAAGGTTTAATATCCCATACTATTAAACAAATAAATCAAAAACAGTCATTACAGATATTCAGTCTCAAAAACAAAACCATTCCAACAACTTAGATTTTATTTGGTGAGTTTCAAGACTTCCTAACTTGATTTCAGCGTAACATCCAATCAACCTGTCACTTACGTTAAAATAAAAGTCAATACATAAAGTAAAGGTGAGTACACAAGTTTGCATAGATAATAGTATGAAAAGCGTTTACGCATAACCAACATGTAAAATGTAACGGGCGAAGCATGTAACTACCAACAATGATACAACCTAACCACGAGACTACGTTGTAGAGTATGCGCGACACATGTTCACCGAAGCGAACACGTGAAGTAAAGTAATGTGATCCCTAGCAACCCCTTTCACAACAGATGCTGAGTCCAAACTATAGTACTATCGTTGCTAGAGGCGGTCTAGTGTAACACTGTATAAGCATAGTAACAAGAATTCAACAAATCACGTATAGCATGCGGGAGCGGTTAGCGTTTATAAAGTGTTTGCGTTGTTTGTCGTGTTTTGATATAGAAAGTATGTAACACCCAAAAGTGTGTTAAACGAAAATGGGTTCGAGTATACTCACAGTATGTGTTTAGCAAGTAAACACAATCTGGATTGGATTGAAGGGAGCACATCGGGTCAGCCTGTGCATGGAAACAGAAGCATAAGTCTTTCTCAGGGCTGAATGGTCGTAAAGAGAGTGTCGAGTGGGTAAAAAGTGGGTTAAGTGTTCAACAGGCTATTCGAACGGATGGGTCCAGTCCATCCGGGCGGATGGGTTCCATCCGGACGGATGGCCATTCGAACGGATAGTCTGTGAACCGTTAGAATTTTTGAAGTTTTGATTAAAATGTTTTAACAATCGTGGCAACAAAATTAAACAACGGATATCATCAGGGTCTGGTCATCCGGACGGATGGCCATTTGGGCGGATGATCTGTGGTTGAAGTTCTGAAAAATTTTCTAAGTAAAAGTTTTAAGTTAACGGAGACGACGTGGCGATGTGTCAAACAACGGAAAAATGCTGAATCCAGTTCATTCGGCCAAATGGGCCCAGCCCATTCGGCCAAACGTGCTGTTCTTGATGAAGATTCATGTTTGACCCGTTAATCCGTCCATCTCTTCAGTGGAAATCAGTTCTCAAGCCGGCTTTCGACTAAGGAACGAGTCGAGAGTCTGACTAAGTCCAGATTCCATCAATATTGTGTAAAAACCGAAGAAAAGTTGAAAACAGATGAAAAAGTGTTGAAATCTTTCATAACTAAGTTGAAAAGTGTTAAAATCCTTTAGATCTTGAACCAATTTCGATTGAATGATGCTCCATAACAGTTTGCCTAAGCAAAACGAGTGGAAACCACCTTCGAGAGGTCTAAGATCAGTGATTTCGAGAAAAAGTTAAAGTGTGTGTGTGATTTTGAAGAAGAAGATAGAGTAGAAGTGATTAGATATGAAGATTCATGAAGATTTGAGGGAAAAAACTTACAAAATGGCCTTGAATCTCGTCTGGAACTTGGGGAGCGGATGAGAGTGTCAAAGTGTTGAAATGAGGGTGTACGGCTGGTATTTATAGGGGGAGGGCGAGGTTTAAGTCGGTGTGCGAGTGGCAGTGTCCGGATGGCTCCATCCGGACGGATGGTCATCCGGGCGGATGGCCATTTGGACAGCCAAGTTTGTATTTGTTAGTTTTCCAGCTCTGGTTCGTTTGTAAAGCGTTGCGTTGCGTTTAATCAAGTTGCGAGTGAGCGTTTGAGCGTATAGGCGTTGCGTTGATAACTACATAACATTCTAAACATGTAACCACACAATTAACACACATAGATTAATTAATTCATATTTTGAGTCTGCGTTGAGTTTGCGTTGCGATAGCGTTTAAGTAACAAGCATTATAAATAAGCGATGTAAGTTGCGATAAAATGCGTTTAGTTAGTAAGCGTCATAAGTAGCGTTTAAATACGATAACTACGATTGAATAAGGTTGCATTATGTGTTTAAAAATGCGTTGAAAATATAGTTTAACCCATAGCGTTAATCGAATCCCAAGAGTACAAGTGTTTACGATAGAAATACGATCACAGTAGGAACAACCGAAGTACGGGTTATTACAGTCTCCCATACTTAAGGGAATTTCATCCCGAAATTAGGTAGTAGACGTAACAAAGAGTTGTGGATATTTAACTTTCATATCACTTTCGAGTTCCCCAGTGAACTCGGCGCCGCGTTTGCCTTCCCAGCGAACCTTCACTATTGGAATGCGAGAGCGTCGTAGTTTCTTGGTCCCCCGATCCATGATCTCTTCGGGCTTTTCCACAAAGTGCAGGGTCTCGTTTATTTGTAAATATTCAAGAGGCACATGAAGATTTTTCTCGGCTAAGCACTTTTTGAGGTTCAAGACGTGGAAAGTCGGATGTACGTTGCTGAGTCCCTCCGGTAATGCCTCAAATGCGATCGACATTTTCTACCATATAATGCCTCAAAGGGTGCCATTTGAATACTAGCGTGATAATTGTTATTGTACGAGAATTCTACTAAGGTAAATGCGAATCCCAATTACCACCAAAATCTATAACGTATGAACGAAGCATGTCTTCAAGGGTGCGAATCGTTCGCTCAGTCTGACAGTCGGTCTGGGGATGGAATACGGTACTGAGATTAAGAGTCGTACCAAGAGCGGCTTGGAATGTCTCTCAGAGACGCGAAGTAAATCGACCATCGCGGTCAGAGATGATGTCACGAGGCGTCCCGTATCGACAAATGACTTCGTTGGTAAAGATTCGTGCTAATGGTTCTACCTTGAAGTCTTCTCGTATCGGTAAAAAGTGAGCGGATTTCGTAAGACGATCAATGATAATCCAAATGCTATCGTGACCAGATGGCGTACGAGGGAGTTTCGTAATGAAATCCATAGCTATACTCTCCCACTTACACATCGGGATTTCGGGTTGTTCGAGTAGGACAGAGGGTCGTTGATGCTTGGCCTTAACTTTCGAGCAAGTTAGGCTTTTTGAAATAGAGAGAGCGATATCCTTCTTCATTCCCGGCCACCAATACCTGGAACGAAGGTCCTGGTACATCTTGTGGGCACCGGGGTGAGTGGAATATCGAGATTTGTGGGCTTCAATCAGCAATATCTCCCAAAGGTTATTGCGACTAGGGATCCAAATGCGATCATGATAATAATAAATACCATTCGATTTGCTTACCAACTGGTTTTCGGCACCGCACTTCTTCATTTCCTCTTTCAAGGTATTCTCAATGAAGCATGTGTGCTGTGTGTCACAAATGAGTGCTTCGAGGTCGTGTTGGGCCTGAACATTTCGAACACTATGCCAAATCTTTAACGCAAAAACAACTGCACCGAGTTCAAGATCGTGGGTTGTGTAGTTCTTCTCGTGGACCTTGAGTTGACGAGACACATACGCGATAACCTTGTCTCGTTGCATAAGGACACAACCAAGACCTAGGTTGGAGGTATCGCAATAAACAACAAAGTCGTCGTTTCCATCGGGAAGTCCGAGTACGGGAGCATTACAAAGCATACGCTTAAGAGTTTGAAAGGCATCCTCTTGTTCGGTTCCCCAAACAAAAGGCTTGTCTTTATGTGTTAAGGCAGTGAAAGGAACAACGATCTTAGAGAAATCAGCGATAAAACGACGGTAATAACCCGCTAATCCAAGGAAAGAACGAACTTCAGACGGGGTTTTTGGTGTAATCCAACTCTTAACTGCTTCAATCTTCGCTGGGTCGACATGAATTCCTTGACTGTTGACAATGTGACCGAGAAATTGAACCTCCTCGAGCCAAAATTCACACTTGGAGAACTTGGCGTAGAGGCGATTCTCTTGGAGAAGCTCGAGAACTAAACGAAGATGTTGCGCGTGTTCGGCTCTCGACTTCGAGTAGATGAGACTATTGTCGATAAACACAATAACGAAACGATCCAAGAAAGGTTTACACATACGGTTCTTTAAATCCATTAAGACCGCGGGTGCGTTTGTGAGACCAAAAGGTATGACCACGAATTCGTAATGGTCATAGCGGGTACAAAAAGCGGTTTTCAGGATGTCTTGCTCCTAAATACGTAGTTGATGATAACCAGAACATAGATCGATGTTAGCTAAACACGTAACGCCTTGCAATTGATCAAATAAGTCGTTGATTCGGGGTAAAAGGTAGCGATTCTTGATAGTAGGCTTATTGAGTTCCCTATAATCGATGCACATTCGGAACGATCCATCCTTCATTTTCATGAAAAGGACGGGTGCGCCCCTTGGAGATGTGCTAGGGCGTATAAAGCCTTTATCAAGTAACTCCTGGAGTTGGCTAGAAAGTTCATGCATTTCAGAGGGTGTGAGGCGATAAGGGGCTTTAGCGACAGGGTTAGGCAAGTCCTCATGCCTGAAAGCCGGCTAAAGAGGAAAATTCACAGAGAAAGCCTAACATCGAGTTCGCAATTTGTCCAGGAATGAGTTCGACACAAAAGTCGATATCACGAGTAGGGGGTAGACCAGGTAATTCGTCAGGAAAGACATTAGGAAAATCATGAACCACAAGTACCTTTTCCATTGGCTTCTTTTCCTCCTCCGCTATTACAATGTGGGCCAAGAAAGCCAAGTATTCCTTGCGGAGATACTTGCTTTCTTGAATACACAACATAAGTTTTAGTTCTTTCGAAGATATTTCGCCACACACACATAATTGGTCGCCGTTTGAGAGGGAGAAACGAATCATTTTTTGAAACAAACAACTTCGGCACGTTTTTCGCGAAGGAAATCCATGCCTACTATGACGTCGAAACTACCAAGTTGCATAAGGATGATATCGATCGGGAAGACTTGATTGTTAAGGGTGAGAGTACAATCACGGAGAACGGAGCTGATGGTGACGGTTCTTCCAGTGGCAATTTCCACGTCAAAGGTCGTTGGAAGATTAGCGCATTTACGTTTTAAAAGCTTTTCGAATTCAAACGACACAAAACAGTTATTGGCTCCAGTATTAAATAAGCAAGAAGCGTAAATACCGTTAACGAGGAACGCACCATTGACAACATTGTTGTCAGTTTGAGCCTGGCGGACGTTGATATTGAAGGTTCTTCCATGGGCTGCTTGCTGTGGCTGTTGTTGTTGTTGCTGCTGCTGAGTCTGTTGTTGTTGTTTCTGTTGTGGTGGTGGTGGTTGCTGTTGGGGCTATTGTTTCACAACGCGGTGCGGGCAGCCGTTAGCAAAATGGTTAGGGTCACCACAAGTGTAGCAAGTTCTAGCGTTAGCAACGGGTGCTGGAATTGCTGGGTTACTCTGAATAGTAAGAGGTTGAGTTGGGGGTGCTAGAAGAGCTTGAGCAGCTTGCTGGTGTGGGCCTGAACGACAGTGGGCAGTGAAATGCCCATAGATGTTGCAGTTTGCACAGAAACGACAGTTCACCCCTGTCGGATGATGATAAGTGCAAGTGGGGCACAGAAGGTGGATACCAGTGTACGCACGCATGGCAGGCGGTGCGTTGGTAGTAGCAACTGGACGATTCTGGTTGTTGGGTTGTACGGGGACGGCGTTGAGTGGAGCGACAGTAGTAGCATAGTTCTTGTTGTTCTTTCGCTTGCGGCTCTGGCATGAAGACTTTGAACCTTGAGATGCGGCATTGTCGGTGCTGGGTGTAGCAGTGACCTGATTGAGACTCTTAGTCGAGGTTTTGAAAGCTCCAGCCAACACTCGTTTATCGTTGATCTCGGCTGCTAGCTGGTAAGTTTCCTCAATGTAGCAGGCCTTGCTGATTGAACAAAATCAGCTACACAGTTGGGGAGAGCTCGAATGTATTTCTTGATTGTCTTATCAGGCGTGTCCACCTGACTAGGACAGATAATAGTCAGCTGCTTGAAACGAGCAGTGAGACCAGCGTTGTTACCTCCTTCATGCTTGATGTGCCAGAATTCATTCTCTAGCTTCTGGACTTCATGAGGAGGGCAGAATTCCTTCATCATAAGCTCCTTGAGTTCCTCCCATGAGAGGCCATAAGCTGCATCGTTACCGCACCTGTTGCGCTCAGCTGTCCACCACTCCAGTGCCCTGGACTGGAAGACACCAGTAGCATTCACAGTGCGGAGGTTTTCTAGGCATCTTCTTTGAAGAAAGGTGACCTCGATCAAGTCAAACCACTGAAACATTGCACTGGTTCCATCTTCGCCAGTGAAGTTTGCAGGACCGCAGGCTTTGAATTGTTTGAAACTGAATGGAGTTTTCGGTGCTTCATTCTTGAAATCGACGGATGATTTGTTGCTGACCTCGTTGATTTCACTGACAATTTGAGGTATGACCTTGGCCATTTCCTTGGCCACAAGTGAAGCGATACGCTTGTCAGCTTTGTTCCTCCGAACATTTCGGTAAGTGTGAGAACCGAGAGAAGACATTGCCAAGTGCAGGTTCTACAGCAGACATTATCCCAAAGGGATTAGACGAGATTCGATTATATCGGGTTTCGTTTAAAAAGTTTAGCGTTTTACAACCCATTTATTATTATTACTACGTAAAGCTCAGTAACACGTCAGGCACATAGGCACATAATCCACGTAGGCACGTATACACATAGCCACATAAGCACGTATGAGCACATAATTCACATATTTTGCACATATTCACCTACATATTTTGCACGTATTCACATATCTTTCAAGGTCGCGTAACGCATTCGAGAGTTGTGATTGGTAGCGAGTAGCTTAGCGAGAAGTATAGCGTACAAGAGTTCTTAGCTTATCCACGATTAGTTAGCGTTTTAGATTACGGAAGCTGTGCGAGTTGTGCGCGTTTTACAAAGCGGGGAGCAGAAAGCGTAAAATCTCCAAAATCGAAACATATAAACACACGAAATCGATGACGCGCAAAATCGGCGTTTGCAAGCTAGAAATAAATGGAGTGTCCTGGGTGTTAGACATCGACTACCAAAGTGATTCAATCATTCCTAACGGGTTTGAGTACACGCTTTTTCCTAATAGACTGTGCTCTCACCGAAATATGGTGAACGACACTCATCCTTCCAGTTACTACGTGACTAGTATCGTCGGAACAGTCGAGCCTTTGGTGAGATTTGTAAAATCAAAGTAGGGAGCGGAACGTGTTATTAAGATGCAGGGTTCACCCCTAACTTAACAACTTCGCTCCTAATTATGGTTGAAACAACCATGAGATAGAATGGGAGATTCCCGTTGAGATATGGATGTCACTTCTAACTCAACGAAGATTCTCGTGCGGGGAGTAAAAATACGCGTAGAGTGAGTGATCTTATCGAGAATTCTTGGTTTTCACACCTAGTCTCGACCCAATCAATCGGTTGTGTTATGCGAGCGTTTTCAAAATGTGTGTATTGTGTTTGCCTTAGGAAAGGCAAAAGTAAGTTAGACTCCTTAGGGAAGGCTTCCCCTTCGTACGAAGCTGAAATGAGTGGGTTCGAACGAAGGTGTTTATTGCAGGTTCGAACGAGGTATTAAATGTGGGCTCGTACGAAGCCCCTACTAGGTTCATACAAAGGGTCTGTCTTGGGTACTTATACTATAGACTAGGTCAATTCTACACGACTCGACCTAATTCCCTATAGTTATGGCTCTGATACCAATTTGTCACACCCCAACCGATGGCGGAATCATCGGGGCGTGGCACTGAGCGAAACAGATTGTTCAAGAGAATCCACAACAACTATTAAGTGATAATATTTATAAGGTTTAATATCCCATACTATTAAATAAATAAATCAAAAACAATCATTACAGATATTCAGTCTCAAAAACAAAATCCATTCCGACAACTCAGATTTTATTTGGTGAGTTTCTAGACTTCCTAACTTGATTTCAGCGTAACATCCAATCAACCTGTCACATACGTTAAAATAAAAGTCAATACATAAAGTAAAGGTGAGTACAAAAGTTTGCATAGATAATAGTATGAAAAATGTTTACCATAACCAGCATGTAACACGTAACGGGCGAAGCATGTAACTACCAACAATGATACAACCTAACCACGAGACTGCGTTGAAGAGTATGCGCGACACATGTTCACCGAAGCGAACACGTGAAGTAAAGTAATGTGATCCCTAGTAACCCCTTTCACAACAGGTGCTGAGTCCAAACTATAGTACTATCGATGCTGGAGGATGTCTAGTGTACACTGTATAAGCATAGTAACAAGCATTCAACAAATCACGTATAGCATGCGGGAGCGGTTAGCGTTTATAGAGTGTTTGCATTGTGTGTTGTGTTTTGATATAGAACGTATGTAACACCCAAAAGTGCGTTAAACGAAAATGGGTTTGAGTATACTCACGGTGTGTGTCTAGCAAGTAAACACAATCTGGATTGGATTGAAGGGAACACGTCGGGTCAGCCTGTGCACGGAAACAGAAGCATAAGTCTTTCTCAGGGTTGAATGGTCGTAAACAGAGTGTCGAGTGGGGTAAAAAGTGGGTTAAGTGTTCAACAGGCTATCCAAACGGATGGGTCCAGTCCATCCGGGCGGATGGGTTCCATCCGGACGAATGGTCATCTGGACGGATGGCCATTCGAACGGATAGTCTGTGAACCGTTAGAATTTTTGAAGTTTTGATTAAAATGTTTTAACAGTTGTGGCAACAAAATTAAACAACGGATATCATCAGGGTCAGGTCATCCGGACGGATGGCCATTCAGGCGGATGATCTGGGTTGAAGTTTTGAAAATTTTCCTAAGTAAAAGTTTTAATTTAATGGAGACGACGTGACGACGTGTCAAACAACGGAAAAATGCCAAACCCAGTTCATTCGGCCGGATGGGCCCAACCTATTCGGACAAACGTGTTGTTCTTGTTGAAGATTCCTATTTGACCCGTTAATCGGTCCATCTCTTCGATGGAAATCAGTTCTCAAGCCGGCTTTTGACTAAGGAACGAGCCGAGAGTCTGACTGAGTCCCGATTCCATAATATTGTGTAAAAACCGAAGAAAAGTTGAAAACAGATGAAAAAGTGTTGAAATATTTCATAACTAAGTTGAAAAGTGTGAAAATCCTTTAGATCTTGAACCAATTTCGATTGAATGATGTTCCACAACAGTTTTCCTAAGCAAAACGAGTAAAAACCACCTTCGAGAGGTCTAAGATCAGTGATTTCGAGAAAAAGTTAAAGTGTGTGTGTGATTTTGATGAAGAAGATTGAGTAGAAGTGATTAGAGATGAAGATTGACGAAGATTCGAGGGAAAAAAAGCTTACAAAATGGCCTTGAATCTCGTCTGGAACTTGGGGAGCGGATGGGAGTGTCAAAGTGTTGAAATGAGGGTATACGGCTGGTATTTATAGGGGGAGGGCGAGGTTTAAGTCGATGTGCGAGTGGCAGTGTCCGGATGGCTCCATCCGGACGAATGCTCATTCGGATGGATGGTCATCCGGGCGGATGACCATTCGGACGACCGAGTTTGTGTTTGTTAGTTTACCAGCTCTGGTTTGTTTGTTAAGCGTTGCGTTGCGTTTAATCGAGTTGTGAGTGAGCGTTTGAGCGTATAAGCGTTGCGTTGATAACCACATAACATTCTAAACATGTAACCACACAATTAACAGACATAGTTTAATTAATCCGCGTTTCGAGTCTGCGTTGAGTTTGCGTTGCGATAGCGTTTAAGTAATAGGCGTTATAAATAAGCAATGTAAGTTGAGATAAAATGTGTTTAGGTAGTAAGCATCATAAGTAGCGTTTAAATACGATAACTGCGATTGAATAAGCGTTGCATTATGTGTTTAAAAATGTGTTGAAAATATAGTTTAACCCATAGCGTTAATCGAATCCCAAGAGTACAAGCGTTTACAAAAGAAATACGATCACAGTAGGAACAACCGAAGTACGGGTTG
>JARYGA010031488.1:0-62102 GCA_030545235.1 Helianthus tuberosus
AATTATGCTTTCACAGCTAATGGAGAAAACTATGTTTCTGATAATCTGTCCTTTGAACTCAATGATCTCCAGCACTTTGATCCAACTGATCTAGAGGAGATGGATATTTTGCACCAACTTGCACTGCTGAGTGTTAGAACCAACAAGTTTTACAAGAGAACAGGGAGAAAATTCTCAGGGTTACATGGGAACTTGAAAGCTGGGTTGGACAAATCAAAGATAAAATGTTACAAGTGTAATAGGTTAGGTCATTTTGCTAGAGAATGTAGGAGTCAAAACAATGGACCTATAATCACACATCCTAGCTCTAAACCCCAACCTACTCAAAACACTGTGCATTATACCCAATATACCCCTGCTGCCCATGTAAACACTGCTCACTATGCATACCCTGCAACCCTTGTTCCTGTGCACTATGTCCAAACCCATGTTCCACAGATACAGTATGTCCAGGCCCCAGCTCCTCAGGTGCAGGTGCAACAAGTTGTACCTCAACAAGCTACCCAAACCATTGCTCAAACAGATCAGCAAAGCTTCTTCACACAAGGCTTTGTTGATTGGAGTAGCTTGCCTGAAGAATTAGGAGATGAAAACTTTGCTCTATATGCTGAAAATAATGCTTCTAGTGATGAATTCTGTTTTGTAGCATTAGAGACCATTCAAGAAGGGCTGGAAACTGAAGATGGAACATCCAGTGCCGAAACAGTGGATACAATTGCTGAAGCAGTGGTTACTGCTATTGTTTCAGAACAACTGTTGGAAGAAAATTCAGAACCCCTGTTGGAACCACTGTCTGATCCCTGGTCAGTTAAAGAAGAGAAGAAGCCAGAAGAAAGTGAGCATGTCTGTGATTGTGCCATGATGGCTGCAACTAAGGTATCACCCCAGGTTCTTAAAATCCTTTGTTCAGACAAATGCATCATAGCATTTGCAAATGTCAAGGAGGTGAATGAAAACCTTAGAGATAAAATGTTAAATGACGAAATACAATTTGAAAAATCTTTAAAAGAATTGAAAATCAAATTGTCTGAAAAAGAAAATGAAATTTGCAGCCTCAAACATGAGCATAGCATAACTAAGGACCAACTCCAAGATATGATAGAAAAATATCAAACCTGCAAAAAAGAGTTGGAATCCACCCAAATCACTTGTGAAAAATGGGTGAATCCTGCAAAGGTTATGAAGTTATGCTTGAAAACAAGATCAAAAGCAATGTGAAATTTGGCATTGGATTTAGAAAAAATGACCAAGTTGAAAACACTGCTGCAAATGAATCTGGTTTTGTTGAAATCACACCCACTAACAAGGATGGTCAAGAAATCAATATAACTGATAAAAGTGGTAACAAAATCACTCTTGAAAGACCAATGGGGTCCTCAACTTTTGTGGAGATTGAGAAATACCAATTTAAACCCACTTGGTCTGATGAATGTGACATCCTTGAAAATTTCAAACCCATGGATTTTACCACTGTGGATTGTGTAAAAGCACCAAAGGCCAAGGTAAATCCTCTTAAGGACATCCCAACAGTGGTTCAAAACTCTGTTGCAAAGGAGTCTGAAAAGAAGAAAAAGAGAGAAAAGGTTAAAAACTTGTTTTGTGATTTTTGTGAAAAGAGAAATAATCTAACAAAAGATTGTTTTCATTTAAAAGCTTTTGACATTAACAAAACAAGTATCATTGTGCCTTCAAAAAGCTGCACCATCTGTGGTAAAACAAACCATGCTACTTAAGAGTGTGTGTACCTCAAAACCTTTGAGATCAAAAAGGAAGATTACACTTCAAAACCACCCAAGAGTTAATCAAAATCACACACCAAGAAGCAATCATCATTTGTGTCTGTCCAAACAGTTATTACAAAACAGCTGAACCAAAACCCTGTTAAAAGAGAAATTCAAGTGACAGATGCACCTCCTGCTAACCAGTACCAAAGAGGTAAAGGTCAACCTCCCTATCCAAGGGTCCCACATGTTTATGAGGCTTACAAAGAGCCCTCTAAACCAAAAGTGAACAGGCATCCCTTTGGATATCAACAGTTGATAGGAAATGGATCCCAACAGTGGTTAGAGAATAACATGCCAAAAGCTAGTCAAACCCCTGAGCTAACCACTGTCCATCTTCCTGAACTTAACTAAGACACTGTTGTGACCCCATCCAAAGCTATATTGGCTTTGGAGACCCTCCTAAACTAATTATTTACTTGATATACAGGGAGCTTCTTGTTGGTGCATACGTCTGTCGACTTCGTCTTGTATCGAGTCTTGTATTCGTTTAGTTAGATCAGGGCACGTAGTACGAGAAAAACAGGGTTTGTGTGTGAATAGTTAATTTCGCATGAAATAACATCTAGCTATTTCGCATGAAATAGCAATCAGCTATTTCGCACGAAATAGCAAGTGTTAATTCCGTGCGAAATTACCTCCACTATAAATACCCTTGTTGTGATTTCATTTGGATCAATCCGATTCCAGAGCCGAAGTGCTGCTGAAGTGTCAACGTGCTGTAAATCTTTGTCAAATCAATCAAAAAGACAGTTAAATTGAATATCTAGCTGAATCAAACTCGATACGTCTGTTTCCGCCTTTCATATTGAGTAGAACACTTCTGAACGACTCATTTTGGTCGCTAAAACGATCCTACATGTGGTATCAGAGCTCAGGAGGAGGAGTTCTACCGAATTCAGCTTGATTTCATCAAAATTTCTAACTTCTACACCTTCTTTTCAAAATTGTACAAGATTTTATGGTTAAAATGGTTTGAATTTCACACATTATATGCGAAATAGTGTTTTAACAAAGCCTTGAGAAAATTGGACCTAAAATCGAGCTAGAATCTGATCAATTTGACAAAAGTTTGGCCGACATGATGACATCAGCAATATTTCGCATGAAATAGCCTCTTAATTTCGCACGAAATTACATTTTGTGGTTAATTTCGTTTGAAATTGCTGTTAATTTCGCACGAAATTAGATTTCGTTTGAGATATTTCATACGAATCATTATTTCGCTCAAAAGAGGTTGTTTTCGTTTGAAATTGCAATTAATTTCGCACGAAATCATATTTTGTTTGGTCTGTTCGAACGAAATTACTATTTCGTTTGAAAATTCTGATTTCGTTTGTGTTAGTATTTCATTTGAAATTGTTGTGCTGATATTTCGCACCAGATTTTGATTTCGTGTGAGAGTGTATTTAGCTTGAAAGTGACTGATATTGTAAAACTTGTTACCGAATCATGGAAGAGGAATTTTACAATGCATTTGCTACTGCTCCAAGTACTTCGGTTGCTATTGCTCAGAACATGAACATGGAAAATGAAACTGGAACTTTGCAAAAACCCCCGAAACTAATGGGCATTAAGGAGTATTATGGTTGGAAAGACAGATTCAAAAATTGGGTTCAAGCAAATCACTTGAGATCTTGGGAGTGTGTTGAGAAAAAGTATGTACTACCACGTACAGATTTCGAAGTTGAGAAAAAGATTTTTGAATTTACGGATAAAGAACGAGACATGTACAAAGCAGAAAAGATGATGATTAGTTTACTCCAGCAAGCTATTAAAGAAGATATATTCATATTGCTTCAACATGATAAGACTTCACGTTCAATTTGGGAAGCACTTCGAATTAAGTTTGAGGGAAGTGAGAAGATGATAAAGAGTAAAAAGGCATTGTTAAAGAAAGAATTTGATTTATTTACAAGTTTACCGGGAGAAGATACAAAGAAATTGATTGAAAGATATTGTCACTTAGTACGGTCAATGTCATTATTAGATATCAACAAAGATCGCGAAGAATGGGTTGACAAACTGGCTGATGCTTTACCTCAAAAAGAATGGGGTACATTTCTGATGATACTAAAGAATACTGGAGAATATGATGGTTTGACAATTTCCCAGTTCATTGAAAAGATTGAAGGATAAGATCTTGAGCAACAAAAGATTGCTGGAATGAACAATCCAAGTCCACAACAAGATGTTAAGATGTACTTCAAAGGGAGTGTTCAGAATGTCGAAGCAAGTCCAAAAATCCAAAATGCTTTCAGTGCAGAAAACTCATCTGGATCAATCACTCAAAGTCCAAACTGCAGCAGCAGTGGATTCTCCTCATACCCAAGTGTTAATCCGAAGGGATCAACCTCAAGTCATCAATTCCAAAGTTCAAACAACTCAAATAGTCATGTGTTACACTGTAATATTGCTTTGAATCTTCAGAATGGTCAAGGTTTTTCTGAAGAGGTTGCTAAAAGTCATATGGCGTTACTTGCTACAGTGTTAGAATCATAGGAAGGGTTGGTTGCAGGAAGAATCAGAAATCCTATGTTGACGAAAAAGGATTACAATCAGATTGAAGCTGAGGAAATGGAGTTAATGGATATCAAGTGGTGCTTAGCGAGTGTTTTGAGAAGAGCTGAAAAATTCAAGATGATTACAGGAAGAGATGATTTTCTGGATGCAAATGTTTCTACTTTAGGTTTTGATAAATCTAAAGTTACTTGTTTTCGACGCAGGGAGAAAGGTCATTTCAAGAGGGAATGTACCAATTGAGAAGCAAGTGGAGCAAATAATCCGTTTGGTGGTAATGATTATTATCGAAAAGCCATATATCAACAAGTTGCTCATCAACCTTATCAACAAAAAGAACCACAAACTGCACATGCTAAAATGATCGAAGAAGCAAATAAGAAAGCTTATTTTGGCATAATTGATCAAGATGATGAAAAGGTGGCAGAAGGTTTTAGTTGGGACAAATATATTCCACCTGATTCAAAAACAGTTGCTTTAATTGCACAGATAGTTCAAGCACCAGACTTGATGAAAGAATGGATGAAAGTATTTGCTGATGATGAAAAGAATCAAGATGATGAATCTAGTTCTTTAGATAATAGTTCAGAACAGACACAAGTGTTTGATCAATCATCAACTGATGACAGTGATGATGAGGAAGAAATGCATATTAATATTGCAAAAACTCATTTATCTCCTGAAAGTTTTCAATTTTATTTTGCAGATAGAATGGAGAAGCTGAAGGAAAGACGAGCAGCAAAAGAACAGAGGAAGATGAAATGTGAAAGCGTTGCTCAAAAAGATAAATCTGAACAAAGTGAAGAAGTTAAAATCGCTGAGAAGATATTTGAATCAGAAAAAGTGGTTGAAATTGAGAAAGTTGTTGAAGTTGAAAAAATAGTAGAAATTGAAAAAATCGTTGAGGTGATTAAACCGTGTCTAAAGTGTTTGGAATCTTGCCAACAGTGTGAAGAGAAAGATGAAAAGTTGAGTAAGCAAGATAAGATGAAAGAAAAATTACTGTTTGATCTCAATTACGTGAAAGAATCTTATGATGTGTTGAACAGAACAGTAACTAGTTTACAAAAGACAAATTCTGAAAGAGAAGATGCGTTGACAATGATGAATGCTGTAATGATGTCAAAACAGAAAGCTATCAATTATTACATTGAAGAAAGTGCAAAGTGGAAGCACGAGTTGGAGACAGAAAAGATAGAGAATGAAAGAATCAGACGGTTGTTACAGAGTTATTCTAGTTCTGATTATTTGATTGACAGAATTTATCCAACTGTTGCAGGTCTTGAAGCTTTTCAAGATGAGAAGCCAAAAGAGAAGGATACTGGTAAGAAACAAAGTGCAAATTATAACAAGTGTCCGCCTCCGATCTGGGAAGGTTATTCTCCCAGAAAACCAAATGAGGAGCAAGTCAAAAAGGCTGTCAATGTAAAGTTAAGGTCTGAAACAACTGATGATTTACCAGAAAACATTGACGTCACATTCACATCGTCTGACACTGATCATGAGTCTGAGTTAATAAAAAAGGTGGTCGATCAGGTGTTGGATAAAGATGAGGAGTTAGAGTCAAAGTCTGAGTCTGAAAGTTCGAGAACATCATCAGTTGACAGTCCAAAGTCGTCGGTTAAATGGGTTTACAATAAAGAATTCTTGTTATCAAAATCTAATTTGAATGACGAACCAATCAAGGTGGCATATACTTTGAATGATTCAGACAAATTATATTCTGATGAAGAATTTCCAATAAGAGGTGTTAAACCAGAAATGATAAAAAAGGTTTTCAAACTAATAGAAATTAATATTTCTGAAATAAAAGATGTAAATCTTTCTGAAAAACCTAAACCTTACACCTCAAGAGTTCAACAACGTTTAAACAAGAAAAAGGGTTACAGTTCTGGTTCAGTTTTTCAAAAGAAACCAAACCATAACAGTAATTTCAAAAAGAAAGGACTTGGTTTTATTCCACCGAAAAATCATAAAAATGAGAAAACTTATAAACCAAAAACTGTATTTGTTTCAGGAGCAAGTTCGGAGGAAGAAGCTAAGAGCTCATTCTGGAAGCAATCAAACAAAGAGTTCTTTGCAGAAAAACAAAAATTTGAGAAGATTGGAGCTTATCAGAAGAGAGAGACAAGAACATGTTACCGATGTCATGAAGTTGGTCACATTGCCTGGAACTGTCCTAAAGCAACCAAAACCAAACATGAAGTTGTTTCTAAACTCAAAGAGAAAGTTGTTGATAAAACCGAACCACCAACTGAAAAATTTAAAATTTTCAAAAACTCAAAATATGAAGTTGGTGAATGTTCTAAAAAGTTTTACAAGAGAAGGGTAAATCTTGACAACCAAAAGTGGGTTGTTAAGAAATCTGATGTGAAAACTGGCGATGAATCTGATTCCACAAAGTCAGAGGAGCCACAAATTGAGTTAAAAATAGAAACGTCAGTTCCTCCAATGGATGATGTCAATTTTCCACCATTGAGGGCTGAAAATTTTAAACAGAAAATTGGTAAAGTTGAGATTTCAAATCAATTCTATTCTGAAAATAGAGAATTTGATGTTGAAAAAGTTTTTAATGGAAATGTTAAAAAGATTTTTGGAAAAATGGTCGATGGAAAGGTTAAAGGGGTCGATGGAAAAATGGTCGATGGAAAGGTTAAAGAAGACAACTTACACCCCGAGTGAAGATGAGGAGGTAACATCCAAGTTTGGTGAAGCTTGGATGTCTGTTTTTCATATGTGAAAAGTATGACTTGCCGGAGCTCCCAGGTTGGTAAGCGTGGAGCCGGAATCGGCATCATTCTTGGTAAATGAGATTGTAAAGTACTTACATGTGGTACAAGTGGTTAATCAAGCTCATTAAGTTGAACTTGATGTAATACTACATGTGGTAAATCAGGGACATTAAGTTGTACTTGATTTTCTACAAATGGTATTTGTTGATTGAATTAAAAAATTGTTATATTTTTCAAGTGATTAAAGAAGAACAAGGTGATGAATTGAACCCCTAACCTACAAGTGGTTTTATGAAATCAACAAAACTTATTTTCTGGAAAAACCATTTGATTAAAACAAACTTAAGTGTTTTGAAATCATAATGGGAAAATAGTTTGTTGTAAGGGGGAGTTCTGATTGTTTATGCCAAGTGGATGGCGAATTGATGCAATTCACATCATGTTGTCACTTTCTGTGTACAGTTTGTTTTCAAATTTCTTTTAAATGCTTTTGCATTTTAGGGGGAGTAAAGATTTTCAGAAAATTCAAAAACATTTGAAAATTTGAAAAAGGCAAAAACATGATAAAATCAAAAATGAGTTTTGTTGTAAAAAGAGGAAATGATAATACATCAGTGGACTATCGCAGCATGCTAAAGAATTGGAAAGTTAAATGTGATAAACGGTCTCACTGATGATGTGCCAGTAGGTTTTTGCACATTTAGTAAATTGTGTCGAGATATAAACCTAAATTTCAAACTTACTTATCTCGTGGGGAACATCTCTCGGATATATGGGTAACCCCCGAAATCTTGTTTGAAAGGTCCCCCTTTCTGAGATACTAGGTCTTTATGCTTAGTGATATCTGGGGTATTATCCCGGGACTTCTGATTTTGCGGAAGCAATGGCCTAGTCCCCGTATAATACTTTTCGCTTGCTTGAAATATAGCACCACCCTCAGCATAAAAAATTATGAAACATTGCAAAATGCTAATCATGTGCTGTTGAAGAAAAGATTCTCTAAAGGGAACATACCGAAAGTCGAAGCCATCATCTCTCTGATTTTGCGGAAGCAATAGCCTGAGCTCTCATGGCCCTCGCATTTAACTCTTTACAGATATCATCTAGGTATACTCACCTGTAAGACTGAATATTGGGATTTGGATACGGGAGTATATTCTGAGGTGGGACACGCGAATAAGTTTAAGTCTCTAAAACATTAATCTCGTATCTCGAAACAGTTGAACTTTGTGTGAAAATTTAAGTGGATCAGTATACTGACAATCTAAGTGAATCGTTTAGAACTTAAAATGTTTAAAGCTTAACGGTGTTAGTGATTTGTCTTATAAACTGATATGATCCTCTTACACAAACTCACAAAAATGTTGTCTGTAGATATTTCTTCACTGTAAATTTTTTAATTTCAAAAATCCAAAAAGATTTTAGTGTGTTTTAGCATAAATTTTGAAAATTCAAAAAGATTTTTGACAACTGATGTTGAAGAGCTGATTTTCAAAACTCCAAGCGCTAAACATGATGAAAAGGTTTGGGAGAGTGTGTTTAAAAACTGTTATTTTTCAAACTATCTTACAAGTAGGTCATCAGAGATTAAAAATGTTAAATCATTTCGAATGATGTTTTCAAGTGATGTTTGATTTTGTTTTGACAAGTGGTAAGCAGAGAATAAATTTGTCAAATGTTAAATTTGTGAAATTTATTTTGAGGTAGAGGATTGTGCAGGTTACAGCTTTGATAAGAGACAGATTTCGATCTTAGAACCTGTGAAAGTTAGACTAAAATCCCAGCACAATTCGAGGGGAAGTCTGTTTACAAAGGGGAGTCTGCTTACAAAGGGGATTCTGAAGATAATAGAGCCAGATCCAGATCCTGATGTTCACGCAAGCTAATGATGCTGATGAACTTAAAGAATCAAGAGATGTGATCAAGAGAATTAGAGTGAGTTAAGAGCCAGGTCAAGATCCTGGAGATGAAAAAATAGAGATTGAGGATGCTCACAATGTCAGATTCTTCAGAAAGAGTAGAAAGAGCGATAAAGACTGAAGACACTGAAGACTCGTCAACATCCGAGGGGGAGTCTGTTGGTGCATACGTCTGTCGACTTCGTCTTGTATCGAGTCTTGTATTCGTTTAGTTAGATCAGGGCACGTAGTACGAGAAAAAAAGGGTTTGTGTGTGAATAGTTAATTTCGCATGAAATAACATCTAGCTATTTCGCATGAAATAGCAATCAGCTATTTCGCATGAAATAGCAAGTGTTAATTCCGTGCGAAATTACCTCCACTATAAATACCCTTGTTGTGATTTCATTTGGATCGATCCGATTCCAGAGCCGAAGTGCTGCTGAAGTGTCAACGTGCTGTAAATCTTTGTCAAATCAATCAAAAAGACAGTTAAATTGAATATCTAGCTGAATCAAACTCGATACTTCTGTTTCCGCCTTTCGTATTGAGTAGAACACCTCTGAATGACTCATTTCGGTTGCTAAAACGATCCTACACTTCTGCATGCTTAGATAGTCTTTGGTATGTAGATAGTGGAGGCTCCAGGCACATGACTGAATTTAGAGCCCTACTCAAAGAATTCAAAACTCATGGAGGGGTGATATATCTTTTGGTAATAATAGTAAAGGAAAGGTGATGGGTTCTGGTACAGTTCAGTCTGCAAAAGTTAAGTTTGAAAATGTCAATCTGATTGACAATCTAAAATTCAACCTTCTTAGTGTCTCACAAATGTGTGACAAAGGTTATGGGTCATTCTTCACTAAGGAGTGTTGTAGGATTGTTGGACCAGAAATGGTCAAGAAGATTGAAGAAATAATAAAAACTGGAAAAACTCAACTTGTTGCTCAAAGAAGTGGCAATGTTTATGTAGTTGATTTGTCAAAAGAGAGTCCCATGACTGATGCATGTCTGTTCTCAGCTGCTTCTAACAAAGAGACAGAACTATGGAACAGAAGATTGGGACACACAAATCTCAAGACAATCACTGCTTTGTCAAAACAAGGCCTTGTAAGAGGTCTTCCACAAAAATTATTCACATGTCCTGAGCATTGTGTTTCCTGCCTAAAAGGAAAACAACATAAAAGCTCTTTTAAGTCCATTGAAGAGTCCAAAACAACCAAGTGCCTACAAATGCTGCACATGGATCTGTTTGGCCCAGTTAAAGTCATGAGTCTCAAAAAGAAAAGATACTGCTTGGTAATTGTAGATGACTTTTCTAGGTTTACATGGACTTATTTCTTACATGCTAAAGATAAGACTGCAGGCATTTTGCAAGACTTTGTTAAACAGGTTGAAAAGCAATTTGACTTGCCAGTAAAAGTCTTTAGAAGTGATAATGGCACAGAATTCAGAAATAAGGAGTTGGATACCTTCTGTGTGTCAAAAGAAATTGTAAGGCAGTACAGCATTCCAAGAACACCAGAGCAGAATGGGGTGGTTGAAAGGAAGAATAGAACTCTGATTGAAGCAGCCAGGACCATGCTTGCAGATTTAGGTTTGCCTTTAACTTTCTGGGCAGAGGCTGTAAACACTGCCTGCTATGTCCAGAACAGAGTTTTAATTAACCCTAGGCATCAAAAGACTGCCTATGAAATTCTGTATAAAATCAAACCACTAATCTCATACATTAAAGTATTTGGCTGCCCATGCTTCATTTTAAATTTAAAAGATTCAATCTCAAAATTTGCAGCCAAAGAAGATTGTGGTTATCACATGGGATACTCAACCACTGCTAAGGCCTACAAAGTGTTCAACACTAGGACTAAGTGTGTGGAAGAGACTTTGAATGTAAAGTTCAATAAACTTTCATCTCTGAAAATCCCTGCAAATCCTGCTGAATTATTTGATCTTGATAAATTTACTTTTGAAAATGTTTCTGTCAAGACTAATAGTGCAGGTCCATCTCAAACTCCACTATCAGACAATGGATATGAAGTTGTAATTCCACAACAAAAATTCACATCCTCAATCAGGGCAACAGATGTTCAAAACAGCTGTCAAAGCTCAACCACTTCTACCTCAACAGTTGTTGATCAAAGTAGCCCTTCAACCTCTGTTTCCAAATAAACAAACACTGTTGATAAAAATCTGCCAACTGTGGATAAAAATCAACCTTGTGTCACACCCATTCCACCTATTCCTCCACCTCCATTTCAAACAGATGTTGGTTCATCAAATTTACCAACAGATGTTAACTCAGATGATACACATCTGCAGCCTTCACCAACAAATGCCATTGTTCCATACAAGGGAGATTTAATCTTCCTGAGATCTCATCCACCAGATCAAATCATTGGCAACATCAACGAAGGGGTTCTCACCAGAAGTCAATCCCAAAACATTTATCTTTTTGCTGGCTTCCTATCACTCCATCAACCTATCAAGTACCAAGAGGCACTGAAAGACAATAGTTGGGTAGAGGCTATGCAAGAAGAGCTCCAGCAGTTTCAAAGACAACAAGTATGGGAACTTGTACCACTGCCAGAGAATGTGAGTCCTATTGGCACAAAGTGGGTCTTTAAAAATAAAACTGATGAAAGGGGTATTATTGTCAAGAATAAAGCTAGGCTTGTGGTTCAAAGTTACAGACAGGAAGAGGGCATTGACTATGATGAAACTTTTGCCCCTGTAGCAAGATTAGAAACTATCAGACTGTTCCTGGCTTTTGCTGTCAACCACAACATGAAGGTGTTCCAAATGGATATCAAATGTGCATTCCTATATGGTAAAATTCAAGAAGAGGTATATGTTTGTCAACCTCCTGGTTTTGAGGATCCATTTTATCCATATCATTTCTATAGGCTTAACAAAGCTCTGTATAGCTTGAAACAAGCACTAAGAGCCTGGTATGAAACTCTTTCCACTTTTCTAATCTCCATTGGTTTCAAAAGAGGTACAATTGATAAAACACTGTTTTTAAAATGGAGAGGAAAAGATTTGATGATTGTCCAGATTTATGTGGATGACAACATTTTTGGAAGCTCATGTAATAAAATGTGTGAAGAGTTTAGACAACTCATGACAGATGAATTTGAGATGAGTGCAATGGGTGAACTCCAATGCTTTCTTGGTCTCCAAGTTAAGCAATTGTAAAATGGCACTTTCATTCATCAAAGTAAATATGCAAAAGAACTTTTACACAAATTTGATATGAATGATTGAAAGCCATGTAGTACACCCATGGCAACCAACAAGCTAGTCATGTCTGATGAAAAAGATGATTTGGTTGATCAAACTCTTTATAGAAGCATGATTGGGTCTTTATTGTACCTGACTACATCTAGGCCAGGCATCATGTTTGCAACATGTGTTTGTGCAAGATCCCAATCAGCCCCTAGAAAGTCAAATCTTATTGTTGTAAAAAGGATATTCAGATACATAAAAGGTGCTCTCACACTTGGTATCTGGTATCCAGCTAATGGAAATATTAAGCTTTCAGGTTTCTTAAACAGTGACTTTGCTGGATGCAACACAACAAGAAAGTCCACATCAGGAGGGTGCTAATTCCTAGGCAATTTCTTAGTGTCTTGGCGAAGCAAAAAGCAAGCAACTGTTTCAACATCCACTGCTGAAGCTGAATACATTACTGCTGCAAGCTGTACAGCCCAACTGTTGTGGCTTCAAAACCAATTGCTGGATTTTGGTATAACTGCTTTAAAGACTCCTCTCATGTTGGACAGTCAAGCAGCTGAAAATATAATCAAAAATCCAGTTTCACACTCAATAACTAAGCATATTGACATCAGACATCACTTTGTGAGGGATTGCTATGAGAAAGGTTTGATTTCTCTGCATCATGTTCCAACTAAAGATCAGCTGGTAGATGTGCTAACAAAAGCATTAGACACATCCACCTTTGAAAGCTTGATCTCTAGAATTGGCATGCTTAACATGGAATAACAAGCAAAATCTTGTTTTTCTATACATAAAAAGCATTAAAATGTTTTCAAAAAATCAAAAACTCATCCTTAAAAATAGTTAAAAATGAAAGTTTTCATAAATCCTAAAAAGTCTGTTCCAACCACTGTTTTGGTTCAAACATCTGATTGTTGAATATCATCCACTACTGAAAGATAACCTCTATTTTCTCATTCTCTTTCAAATACTGATGGCTATCCACTGATAGCTAAAATCAGCCACTGCTCATATTCTCTTTGTTGACAACCACTGATATTGTCCATCAGTGGTTTCCCAAACAACTGTCATCCACTTTCCATCAGAGGTTGTCACATGGACAGATCTTAGCCGTCTGATCTTTGTAACCGTTTCCACATCATCACTTCACTATGCCATCCTAATAAAACCCTGATCAAAACCCCCAAACAGGGTTTTCACCACCGTCTCGAATTCAAAATTCTCAAAGGCGGTTACATTATTTCTCTCATTCATTCTCTCAATCCTCGCAAATTCTCACTACGATCATAGCTCTTGCTCTAAAAAATCCTCACAATTATTTGTGTACACTTGAAAAAACGAGTAAAAACACCGATTTCCAGTCAATCATTGGCATTCTTTCAGCCTCAAAGTACAAAACTTTGTTGACTTGTAACGCTCCCATCTACCAAGATACTTTAAGAGATTTCTGGAGTAATGCAGAACTTTAAACCAAAGACAATAAAGCTTGGGCAATTACATCCGAAGTCGGAAAAGTTCTGAAACAATCTCAGAAGTCTTCGAAATGAATGACCATACTGGTACCACTTCCTTTCCAAAAGAAGAATATCAAAGAGATCTTATTAAAAGGGGTTATGAAGGGTAATGTTCAAAAGCCACAATGCAAAAGGGAGAATTTCCACCTCCAATGAAGTTTTTGTTTCATACTCTGCTTACTTGTGTTTCAAATAAAACAAGTTTTAACGAAATTCCTTTGAAAATACAATACTTGGGATATGCTATAATGGCTGAAAAGGATTTTAATTACTCCCAGGAAATTTTCAAAGATTTAGTTACAAATGTTGATAATAATAAAGAAAAGAAAAAAACTATTTCTGTTGTTTCTAAGATTTTTAAGTTTTTATTTGCAAAAGAAAATACCAAAAGATTGTGCCCATGTATTTGTACAAGGTGCACCGTGTCAAATAAACAGGCTTTCTTCTGAAACATTTACAAGGCTGTCTGAGTCAAAACCTTCTAAAACACAAGCAGGGAAGCCTGAGAAAGTTTTAGATGAGTCCATATCTACCACTCAGACTTCAGCTGCTGAGCTCACTGCTCATGGTGACCACAGCAGCACAACCACTGCTGTGCAACCCCCACCAAAACCTACCAAAAGGCCCAAAAAGAAAACTATCAAAAAGCCCACCAAACCCTCTCAAAAGGAAATTCTGGAAGATGAGATCCCAGAAGTAATTCCTGTAACAACACAAAAGTCACCAACAACCACTGTTGCTACTTCCTCCCAGTAGATGGTAGAAAGATCTCAACCTTAGCCTAAAACTCCTCCTGCTTCCTCACAAAAGGAACAAGTTGTAAGCACAGGGATACCACATTATGAAGCTCTGGATTCACTTGGATCCATCTTCCTCAGTCCATCTCCCAGGGACATATCTCTTTCTACTGCACAACCTTCACCACTCACATTACCACAATCCATGTTACCTCTGTTGAAAGCATTGGAAATGGATCAGACAAAAATCAGTTCTTCTCAACAACCTATCAATGAGAATATACTCCAACAACTGACTGAGTCTGATTCCTCTGCCCTTGCTATCCCATCAACAGCTAAGGAGGTTACACCCCATGAGTTACATGTAACTCTTGGTGGTAGTTCAAGTGGAGTAGCTACTACAGGTGTTGGATCCACTAATCTGCACCTGGACAGTAGTTTCATCAGTCAGACTCCCTTTAAGGCAATTTCTTCTATGGGAACCAAAGTATCTACTGGTGAGTTTATTCTAACCACTGGTAAGATTTCTAAGGTAACCACTAATGAGGAAAGAAGTCCCCAGTACCAAGAAAAGGGGGCATCAGTGTTTGAACCATTAGAGACTTCTCCTGGTCCAACTGCTGATACAACCACTACCAGTGGGAAATCAGATGATCCCATTCACTTGAGTGATGGTTTAAAATACAGAGAATTGATGGAGAGAGTTGATAAAATTGAAACATTTGTGACAGATATTAAAAATATGTTGCAACAGTTGTTACAATTTTGCTCCATCCACTGCTTCATCATCTGCTCCAACCACCAATGAGCTATGGCAGCTGTTCCAACCTATGCTTCATCAACAACGAAAATATGCTGATCAACAACATGAAATACAGCTACAAATGGTCAGAAATGCAATGGAAGCAAGGTTTAAGGATACTCAAGCTGATATTAAAGCCATCAAAGCTCATCTGCTCCAAACCACTGGTACTTCTCCGCCTACCATTGCCTTTATTGAAAACCCTGATGATGCGAAAAAGGGGGAGAAAGGAAAGAAATGGAAGGATGGTTTATACATAAAGCCTAATCCAAATGCTAAACCAGTTGTTGAGATTCCCAAACAAGATGGTTCAAAGAAGGTTGATGTGACTCTCAACCTGTTTACTGAACAAAAAGCAAAGAGAAGATGGAAACAAAGGGTGATAAAAGATTTGCAGAGGAAAAGAACGTTTTATGGCCAAGGAAGACCAGGGTACTTCACAAAGAAGAAAAACTACCAAAAAGGTCAGTCAAACCAAAATCACACCTTCCAAAACCACTAAACCTTCCTCTAAAATCCCCAAGACTTCCTCACCTCAACCTACAAAAACAACAGATGTTGAGACACCTGTTATCACCACAAATGCTCTTGTCACAATACCATCCACCACACAACCCACAAATACACCTCCAACCACACCAAAAATCAAAAGAAGGAGGATAACAAATATCATCCTTGAAGATGACACCATACCTACTTCACTTCCAATTTCTTCACAACCTCTGACCCTAACCACTGTCCAAAACCCTATTCCAATTTCTTCAATTCAAGTCACTGACCGATCTACTGCCTTGGCCCCTTTGGGAATAAAGTATCCTCTGGATCTCCCAGGAGTTAGAGAAGATATCAAATCCTTTTATTCTGAAGATGATCCTGAAAAGAGGAATCTCCCATCTCTTCAAGGGTATCATTTTCCAAGAAACATAGAAGAGTATCTTCAACTGAAGGCCAAACAAGCATAGGATATATCTAAAATAGACACAAAGGGTAAAACTGACAAAGAAATTCAAAGAAATCTGCAGTATCTGCTCACTCAAGTCAGAACACTAGAGCAGTTTTCCAAAGATTTATGTAAGAAATTATCAGAAAAGGATGATGAAAGCTTGAAACAAGATTACATTGAGCACATCATGTTGAATAAGAAATACAAGGCAGATAGACATCAATTCAAAGACTGGACCATTGCTGAGCTGGAACAAGAGGTTGCAAGAATACAGAAAATGCGGGAAAACAAAACAAAACAAACCCCGCCATTTTGGTCTCAGTACAAAAAGAATATACCTGAAAGGGCATTGAGGTTGAAAAGAATGAAAGAAGAGCTAATAACGGCAAATTATGTCTTAAGGAATCAGGTGACAAGGTGGACAGAAGTAAAAGTGTTAGAAACCTACAAAAGGTTGGAAGAAAGAAGGAAGAAAGACCCCACTGCTCCTAAAAAGCCAGATTATCCAGCAACAGTGGTTCCAGCCAAACAGACCCTTCTAATCAAAAGACCTGCTACAACCACTGCTCCTCCTGCTCTTGCCATCTATCAAAGGAAAAGGCAAAAACAGCTTGAAGAGGAAGAAAAGGCCCAAGAAAATGATATCATGAAAGAAGCTATCAAAGAAATGATTGCTGAAAATCCTGATTCATCAAGATTGTAAGAAATTGCTAAAAAGTTTCTGAGCAGGCCTTCATCACCAAACTCATCTAAAAATAACAACTCTCCCAAGAAACCCATTGGACTCAAAGATACTAAAGTGTTAGTCTGACAAACAGACCCATGTATTGACATTGCTCAAGTCCAGTGGAGAAGTTAAGCATATATCAAGGGAAGAAGCACTAGGCCTGAGTGTTGCTGATCTACAAGATCTACTTGAGCTTCAACTGTGCAGGGATGAGGATGATGAGGATTCCATGAGCTTCGAATTACAATTCAAAGGGTAAGTCAGGGAATTATTGATGAGACAATAAAGATCAGAAATAATGAAGGGTTTTGGCATCATCTGTTCCAGGGGGAGATTGTTGGGATTGAACCTTACAAAGGAACAGATGATAATAGCCAAAACTGGGTCAGAACATTTGATCCTTCATAGGCAGTGTTTGCATATGTACTTTCCCCTTGACAATGGCTCTAACAACCGATAGACTTCAAAGTACTGCTGCTTATAACTGCTGACAAAGGAAGCACTGATGCTGTATCTACTGTTGTTACTTAAATGTTGTTGAAGACTAAAGCCCTGCTCTCCAAAGTACTGATCACCTTCATCGAAGCACTGATGCTCAACATCAGTGCTTAGAAGACAACAGTGATTGAAGATTCAGTAATTTAGTTTAGTCAGTGTTTTGCTATCAGTGTTTGTAATGTAACAATTGTTAGGAGTTTGTTAGATTATTATATGTCACTTTCATGGTGACGTCAGCCAAAGATACTCAGTGGTTGACTTGTAGTATAAATAGAACAGTACTCTGTACTGTTCCAAAAAGCTCACTTCACCAAGTCATTTTGTACGAGCAATCACTGAGCAAAGGCTGAGGGGGAGTATTGTGCATGCATGCAATTGTATTGAATCTTGTAATTAAATGCAATCATTCAGTTCAATGATAAACATGTTTGCTTAAACAATTCTTCCATTGATTGTGTTTACAAAGTTTATTTCTATATTCCGCTGCTTATTACTTGTTTCTTCTTCCATTAATTACTAAACAAACACAATCAGAGAAACTCAGATCCTAACAAACCACCGTCACACTCCGCAGAGACCGCACACCGCCATCTTCAGCTATCCCACACACACAAACGCCACCGCTTTGAACCGTCGCCCGGGTCTGCGAAACTAACATGTTCGTTCATGCTCGTCGGTTCGACTTAAGGTACTATTAAGCTTCTTTATTCCAAGAGGTTCATTTTCTTTGTAGTTCAATAGTCTAACGAACTCCCATTTGATTAATCAATGTTAGACCTGCGACATTTGAGTAACTCCTCGTTGATCAACTCCACACTCACACAACTTTTGTCTAATCGACCTAAACCCCATCGATCAACCATCATTCCTGATTCAAGGTACTGATGTTAATTCATCTGTACCATCATATTTTGATAAAGAGAAATAATAATGCAAGTAGGTTCAGTATGTTCTCCTCATGTGAGGAAGATAGGTAAATTAATGGGATTGATGTTATGAGATTTTGTAGCATGGGTGCTTGTACTATACTACCCACACTAATATTATATATTCGGTTAAAACTTTTTGGTATTATTATATTGGTTTCTAAGATTTAAAAGTCACTTTATATTCCATACGTTTTCTTGTTGTGTTGACTAAAGATAAACCATGATTTGAAGATGCATTTATAAATAAAGGGTTTCATAAGTGATTTTGGATTTTCTTCTTGTATATACGAATTTTATAAATTATAAATGTATGTCTCTTATTTTATAAACCAAACTGTTTTATATTCTTATAAATCTAGGCATTTAAATAACATGTATATGTCTCACTTAAATAAAATCCATCTGGTTTTCCATAATTATTTTGAATAAATAAAGGTTAATAAAGTGAGGATGAATAGATAAAGATTTCCTTGAGAAATGTTGTTTATTATATAGTTAACCATTTTCTTTTAATATGCTTAATGCAATTAATAAGAGCTAAAAGAACAGTTAATATCACAGACCGATTGAAATGTTTAATACAACAAGGGAAAATGAAAGATAAATCTGACTCAACTATAATATACTGTAGGTTCCCCTGTTTTGTTAAGGAATACTTGATTTATTTGCTTTGCTTGCTAATAAGGTACGAATTCTGTTCTTTTACATCATAGTATACTTTTATTTTTCGTCACTCGTTGGTACGGATTCTGTTCTTTTACATCATAGTTTACTTTTATTTTTTCGTCATTCGTTGGTAGGGATTCCTTTTGTTGACATCATAGTATTTTTATTCAAGTCCGTTACTTTGAAGTGCGGATGTGTTCGTCAGTAGTTTCTGTTCCGTATTGTCATATGACTAGTATATATTGTAGCATGCAATAAACCTTATACCTTGTGCTCGTTATTGCATGTTCCCTTTAAACTTATATCAAAATACATTTATTTCTGATACGGCTTTGTACTCTGTCACCCGAGCAATTATATGTTTAGACTTGTCGTTGGGGCGTCAACGACATGGCACTCATCGTGACGGTGCGTAACTAAAGTTCACGGCGTCTCTAGTTTGTGCTTGTGTAGCACCTGGCCCCTAGAGGCGTATAGATCGATCTTAGCTCTGACTCCTGACTCCTAACTCCTGACTCCTGTTGAGATGGAATAATGTGTATACGCCTACACGCACCATCTCGGCACATGGACTATAGCCATGTATGCCTCCGTTTAGGCTCGTGGGTGCTTCTCTATTACGTGACTTGTTTTACTGTTATATGTTGTCACATATGTCTTGTCTCTGTTATGATATTTTTGATATTACTATATGCATCTGTTTATGTTCAGTATCTGTTATCTGTTCAGTATAAGTTTTGGGATTCAAGTTATATAAGTATACGTTTCAGTGCCAAAATCTAGACTTATTTAACGTCGGTATCGTTCATATTTCTGTCTGCATGTCCGCCTTACTTTTACTGTTGATTTCTCCGTTACTGGGCAGCTTTTTGGCTCAGCCGTATTTTCTTTCTGGTGTTTGTCTTATGTGTTTACAGGCAAATCAGGGGAAACGGGGATGATTGAGAGGAAAATGAAGTTTTTGAAGTTTCCGTGTTTATTTATTTTCAGTAATTGAATAATATAAGACTTCGGTTTTCTGGTGGGATTCGAGACTTTTGTTTTCTTGGTTTCTATCTTTTATTGAAACTCTTTGGTTTTTGATATCTGTAATAGTGACATGCCAGCCTGTTCCGGGTTGGGGTGTTACATATATTGTTTTTATTTTTTAGTCGATGTCATCTGTAACGAGCGTACGTCCTATTTTTTAGTCGATGTCGTCTGTAACGAGCGTACGTCTGTAACGCGTGTCGAAACTGTAACGAGTCCAAAATATATATTATTTTTATGTTTTAGTCGATGTCGTCCGTAACGAGCGTACGTTCGTAACGCTTAAGATTGGAGATTTTTTTTCTTTTTAATAGAGAAATATCTAAAAATCGAAAGAACACTAAAAAGGACTTTATAAAGAAAATGGAAAGCTTTTTATTTCATGGTGGATGATTTACAATGGATGATATTTAGAAAAGATACAAAAGCTAAGAAAAATACAACATACTTTTTTAGTATATAGAAAACTTTTTTAAAGATTTGTTGAAGCTTGATCTTTTTTCTTCTTCTTTTCTCCTCCTTTTATATCCTCCTTTTCTAGATAGGCTCCAGGTCTTTTCACTTTATCCTAGTCGATTTCATCCGTAAGGAGCATACGTCCGTAATGCGCGTCGAATGTGTAAAGAGTTAAAAATATATATTATTTTTATTTTTTAGTCGGTGTCGTCCGTGTCCGTAACGAGCGTACGTCTGTAACGCGCGTCGAAACTGTAACGAGTCCAAAATATATATTATTTTTATTTTTTAGTCGATGTCGTCCGTAACGAGCGTACTTCCGTAATGTGCGTCGAATGTGTAAGGAGTTAAAAATATATATTATTTTTATTTTCTAGTCGATGTCGTCACGGACGAGCGTACGTCCGTAACGCGCGTCGAAACTGTAACGAGTCCAAAATATATATTATTTTTATTTTTTAGTCAATGTGGTCCGTAACGAGCGTACGTCCGTAACGCGCGTCGAAGCCTGATTATTATTTACTGGACGTTCTTCTTTGTGTAGGTATTTTCACCGGCTCATCTCCTCTTCTATCACCGCTCGAAACAAAAGCCGGGAGTGGTGTACGAGCGACGGCCTCTTTTTCCTTTATTGCCTCATGTACAAGAGGTCGTGCGCTCTCGCACACGGGTTAGCGCAATACTTCGCCTCTGCAAATCATCGGCAGGAGTGCCATGTCGTTTGGCTATCACCCGGAGACTGACCCGCTTCTACGCCCGACGATACAGCCGAAGAGGATAGGGATGTTATCGCTATCCGGAATGAAGATTGTCAAAAAGTTCACACCTGACAACCGTGTAACACCCGTCTCATTAAACTAAGACCCTTTTTTTATACATGACAATTTCAAACAAAAATACCTCATTTCATTAAGTTATACCAAATGGAACAAAGGTTTACTTAACATTTGTGTTCAAATAACACCCAACTAGTTACAACATCCTAATGTAACATATTAATTGTTTACGACACTAACATAGATTTAAACGAAGATTAAATAGACGCGGAAGCTTCAAAATTCGTGTGTGTTCGGTTCTTGATTTACGCTTGATTTCCATCCGTACGAAGTTTAAACACACCTACATGGTATAATTATAATCAACGTTAGTATATGAGGTCCTGGAACCCGTTTAAACGGACCCGGAAGCTCGAAATAATCAAACAACAAAAATAAAAAAAAATTGTTTATGCCCGACCGTAAGCTACGGTTTACAAACCGTAGCTTACGGTCCCCTTATGTTTGGCGGACAGATCTTACGAACCGTAAGCTACAGTTCAGAGCCGTAGCTTACGGTTTGCTGCAGACTGATATTTGTTTTACGTTTTTAAAACGGAAACCTTCATAACTTTTTTACCGTTTGTCCAATTTACGTGATTCTTTTTCCTACCCGACCGTAATTAAATTACCAATGCAACCATTATAATTTTCCAAAACAAAGTTTAGTGTACGGGTTTGAAGTTCATAAATGCCTAAAGTATTTATTTGACCCGTATAGTTTTACACAATTCAAACACTAGCAATGTTTATGAACACAAGTCGTATCTACCCACCTTCCGGGGCTTACGATCACTGGCGTATCATCACCAAGTCTATGGTTTTACGCTTTTGTGATCCACCATCACCAAAAACTATTCAAACACATTCTTACTATCTACTAATCAATTATTCGACCCGTTTGGCTCATTTATGGAATCCTCCATTTTCAATGACTACCAAAGATTTTCAAATCAAGTTTTTTTTGACTCGTTTATCTAATAGTGATCTTCGTCATTCCTACTAACGCTATCTTTTCTTAAAGACACAATTTCAAACGACCGTAATTTCTAATCAACACAATGTAACGGAACAAGGTTACATACCAACTTATTCCAACCAATATTCTAATCCGTTTCTTTATCTAGAGGGTTACAACTCTTTATTTGCATTCCAAGCACGACTAATTTTACTATATCAACATCAACATATCAAATTAACTACTTTGATCCGTTTGATTGTCAAGTGAGTTACATCACTTCAATGACATTCCAAACATGCTTCAACCGTTTATTTTGACCCGTTTGGTTTATCGAATGAACTTCGTCACTTCTATGACATACCAAACTCGCATTTTACACTACAAACCCATTAACATTTCTAAGACTATTGTTTATGCATAATGTAACTAAACCGAAAGTTACATACCTTTAGAGCACGCCCTTTAAACGCAAATCCCCTCCGGCTTGTCCGCTAGACGATCCGGGCTCCTTGCCTAAAGAGTTCAATTCACAACCTATTTAGAACTCTTTTGTTTACATGTAATGCATAATTTGTCATAACTACACAAACACGCGTTTTAGCTCAAATTTCAGTTTTTCATCTTCTTTTAGGCATTTACACAAACACCTTAAGGGCATAATTTCAACAAGTTTCTAATTAGTTCAACATTTGTCATTTTGCCATGATAATCATAAATTTAGGCAAATTCACATCAATTTCACATTAACCAAATCTGAACTTATTCCATAAAACTCGAATTGCACTAAGATAACATCATAATCCTAGTGTTCCATACTTTTCTACAAAACCCACTTATCACCTTCAATGGTGATTATGAACTTTACAAGAAATAGGCAAAATTTCAACAAGTAATTGACTAGGGTTCATCCCTAGACACTATTTCATCCCAAACAATTATCATGCAAACTCAAATTTCAGGTTTCATGAGTTTATCTAAAAATTAAGATCGAACCAAATGTCGAAATTTTACATACCTTATGATCCCTTCGTCGAGGTGATAACTAATCTATATTCAGATTTTGATTTGGACTTGATTTAAACCTTCAATTTGTGAATTTTGTATGTGATAGGGTTTGATGGAGAACCTCCTGGTCGCCCTTGTTCTGTTCGACCAAACACACACTTAGGTGTGTGTTTGGTGTGTGTTGTTTTGTTAATAATAAATCAAGTTTCAATTTTTGGCTAGTTTGGTCCCTCAATTATACATAAGTTATTAAAAAGGTATTTTAATCCACTCATGTGTTATTACCAGACTCATAACTAACTGGGTTATTTATTTCCTAGCTAGCTTATTCTCATTTATTTTGTACTTTATAATTCTAATATAAAGTTTTATAATTTTCGGGGTGTTACAAACCGGAAGTGTTTTAAGGGTTCGGACGACCAGCCATTCGTGTCGAAGGACCTGCCGGCACAGTTCGAACCGATAGATCCCCCAGCCGTGCCGGAGCAGGTGGCAGTGCATGACCCGGAGATGTCCATTCAGGACTCACCACAGCCGCGCAGACTACTCTGGGCGCCTCAGTTCCCGCGACATGTTGGGCTCGGTCCTGCCCGCTTATACGCGGCGTATCAGCAGCTACGTGTGGACATTCAGCATCTACGTGAGGACGTTCAGCATATACGTGAGGACGTTGACTGGCTGAGGTATGTGATGGGCTAGGTAGCTGAGGAGTTGCAGGATCGACAACAGCGTGATGGGTTACTTCCACGACCCTTCATTCCGGGTGCAGCATGGCATCAGCATTATCAGTAACAGCAGCATGATACACTGCCATAGTATTTTATCTTCTTCGATATATTTAGTATTTAGTTATATTATATCTTTTGTTATGTATGTACAAACTTATTTTGTATATATCAAACTTAGACAAATATATCATATTCAGTCGTATTGAAACAATATAGTATTTTAATTTAAACGGTATAGTATGGAAACGGTGTAATATATTCAAACCGTACCCGGATATTTCAAAATAATTAATGTTTTAAAATTTTAAAACTCCTATAATATTTTAATTTAAATGGTATAGTATGGAAACAGGGTAGAATATATTTGAACCGTACCCAAGTAATTTAATAAAATTAACGGTATAAAAATCTTGAATGGTATAATATTCGAACCACACCGAGACTTGGTATAATACTTTAATTTAAACGGAATTGTATTGAAACAGTATAATATATTCGAAACGTACCCCGATATTTCAAAATATTTAATGATTTTAATTTAAATGGTATAGTTTGGAAACGGTATAATATATTCGAACCGTACACAAGCATTTAAAATAATTAACAGTATGATATTTAAACGTTTATAGCATTCGAACCGCACTAGACGTGGTATAATAATTTAATTTAAACGATAACAATATAATATATTCGAACAGTATATATGTTTTAAAAAAAAATTAACGGCATATAATATTAATGGTATAACACTAACGGTTATATATTTTAAGCGATTTAACCTTAGAACCGGGTGAGAATTTATACCACAATTACATCAAAATAACCAAACAAAATTCTAGCTCTATACGCAGCGTATATAAACCCTGGTTGTCTGTGCCAATGATTGCTGAGCAGGCTCTGAATTCTATGCAACTTATACGTTGCGTACAACTCTATAATACGCTGCGTATAGAGCTGTACGCAGCGTGTATAAACCCTAAGTGTGCAAATAGACAACCTTGGTGTGTGAATAGTTTCAGCCTTTAATAATAATAATAATAATAATAATAATAATAATAATAATAATTTTACCTTTCAATACTGATAGCTACCCGGCTAACACCACCGATTTCAGCCGGGTAATATGCTACTATCCCTACCACTAATTTATCTCTTTAGTTTCTCACTATTTATATAAACTCAGATGAGAAACACCACACTTGTTCTTTTATTTTTTTTCTTCATTAAAAGAAAGGAAGGCTAGATTAAATAAGTTGTCTATGCTTAATGCTTATCTCTATAAATTGAAGAGAAGTGTGGCTAGATTTCAATATTTGGTGTTTTCTTCCCAACCTATCCACTTGCATATATCCATCCACGTACACACCAAAATTATCATATCTGTTATGTATTTACATTATATATATCTGTAACACCCCAGTTTGAAAACAACACTTAGCTATTTAATTAGTTGCGGAAAGACGGTCCCAAAAAAAATTGTGTTTACTAATACACATAAACAATATATTTTTCAACTAAAAACGTTTGAATAATATACAGGTGTTACAATTCTTTCATTTTAGGTGGTAGTTGTAAGCTAGTTTATAAATCATTCGTCTATGTCGTTCACGTACTATCAAATCTTCAGACCCGATCCTCTATCTCCAAATCAATTTCAAGACCCCCGAACCTGATGACATCATCCAACATAAAGTAAATTAGCAAAGCTAAGTAAGGGTTTCTACTCCCACTACAAGTACATTCAGTATTACACCATAAAAAAAAAAAATTCAAAGGCTTATACCTGTACTAACATTTAATGTTAGATACTACCATTGTTAAAAAAAGAAATCAAACTCATGACTAGTTCGTCAACTGCATTCAAATCTTCTTGAATATCATCTTCTCCCACATACCTATGCTTGTAAATCACTCTTAGCAATCCAAGAGTCAGAATTCATAACTATATTCATTAAAAACACAAACTGTACATTACTCATGCACATACTTTAATAAGTAAAATAACCATATTCTTAACCACATATGCTAAACAATTTATGCTAAACTCTTATTCTAGCACACAAGTACTAATACAAACAACTTACACACTCGTGTCAATCAAGAATGATTCTATAAGCTATCCAACGAAATCCGTAAATAACCATTTAACATTTCTACATTTCACGAGTATTTGATCCATACGACCAATAAAATACTACACACTTATATCATACTTCCGGTATCGAGAAAGGATCTACGCGATCTTTAAAATCAATTAACAACATAGTCTTTCTACATATATAATCGAATAAGCAATATTATGTGCTCGTAACATAAAAGAAACCAAAACTAACAATACATACCAAAGTGGATATAAACCACTCACATTTGCCCGTAGGAAAATATGACATTGCTATTGTCAATCTTGTCCGTCAACTCCCAAGCTTTCATTGCCTTCTTTGTATGGATCATGTACGCGGATTGTCTTGTAGCCGACATGCAACAGGATCCACTTATGTAGTTTTGTTCATTTTTTCATCACAAATGTTTTTTCCGGTATCAGATTGCATATAGAACTCCATTAGACCATCCATGCAACACAATCAAGTTCCTGATTTTCGTACAAACAAACTGTTACAAACTGCTCAGTGTCAAAAACATACTTACAGACATCTGATCAGAATTTCCTCTGGTCGGATTTATGACCCATGTCTTAGGAAGCTACTATCCAAATTTCAGCTCAATCCAACGGTCGGATCTTTTGGAACAACTCATTCTTTACAACAACATTTTTGGTACCGAAAATCCAAACAGCTGCTGTAAAAATCATACCACCGGGATGTATTTCGCAGTTCCAACCATTGGATGTTAATATCTATATGTCAGAAATCTACTGTAAAAATTTGGGATCGATCCAACGATCGGTTTTCCGGTAACAACCATTTCTTTAAGACCACATAAAATAAAAACGGAAATCACATTAACGAATCTAACTTTTCGACATTTATAAACGACTTCAACTTAGGATTTATGAGCAAACGGAGCTTACCATTGCATTGGTATTATCTAGAAATAGTTTCGGGTTGAAACCCGCAACTCCGGCCACCACCGGCCGCCGCAAACCGCCATCGGACCACCATTGGACCACCACTTTCTTTCTCTCTCTAGTTCTATGCATTTCTCTCTCTAACTCCAGCCATTGTTTGTCAAAAATGAGCCTAAATATGGCTTTTTATACATTCAACTATTGCCTAATTGCAATATACACCCTCAAGTTTGATTCTTACCACAATGCCCATTTAAGTTTGGGTGAGTCACAAGATGCGGTAACGATATTTCCCTGAAGCGAACCCGTCATATTTCTCAACTTATATTACTAAAATAAAAGCCGTTAAAATATATTGATACGCAACAAGTTATCTTCCTCAATTAATAATTCCAAGCAATTAATAAAATATTATTTTACAACTACACTCGAAACGGAATCTTACAACCTCGACGGCTATTTCCACCAAATTAACTAATACTATTTCAAAACCATTTTAGAATTACATTAGCACATCTTTCCATCCAATTCTAACTTAGATTTTCATAAGTTAATGAAATTCCCGATTTTGGATGTTACAAGTCTACCCCCCTTAATGGAGGTTTCGTCCCTGAAACCTCATCTTTGCAAAATTAAGTTTATTGTAACCTTCCGACTACCTTGTCCTCTAATGGGCTAAAATAAAAGACATACATGCATAGCTTTTCTTGAAAAGGCCCATCGTATTCCATAGACGTACATTCCAAGCTAGTCCTTTCACTTTCCTAGTCTCCTACATTTATTCAATTCTATCAACTTTTCAATTTAGTTCACCAGATAAGTCATGTTAGTGGCAAGGCATACTCATGCTTATAAATACAAGATGCTCTGAGCCAACTTGTATCATTGTCTTCTTTGTTCGTCATCGAATTTCGAATTAAACTCGCTTAAACATCACATCTTGCAATTCTTACACATCTTTTTAATAATATTCAAATTTTACATTTCATTCTTGTATTTCATTCAATTCATTTCATACGTAATAAGATACAAATTTTAGGATTACAAGTTCATGCATATTAATCATAATGAATCAGTTTAGTGCCATGTTTTAACGCATAAACCATACTTGATCTTCCATTATTTACAAAGGCGCTCATTACGAGCCTACTATAGTATTCCACTATTAACATTCTTTCGAGTACTTTTTTTTACACAAAATGAGTCAAAACATGAATATACGTATATCATAAACACTTAATTATGGTTTCGTTACTAGAACATAACTACTACCTCGTTTATATTCATTCCTAGGTACTCAAGTGTTAGACACTAACTATATAGTCAATAATCGTTCAATCTTCTATGTACAACCACTAAGGGTTAATTGTAAGCAATTTCATTCATGCTAAATTACTTGTTAGCTTATTTCATACCTCACTTGCCATGCCTATATATGCGTATAACACAAATTATTGATACTAACACTTTAATCATACCCCAAGATCTCCATTAAAAGAAATGAGATTACTCTCAATGACAACAAGTCTGAGTTGAAAATCATTCTCGTGTTAACTGCTAAAAGCCTATCATTCCATACTATATCATATTTGAGCTACCTTTCACTCATGTGGAGAGTACTATTCAACCTACCAATTTCTATACAACAATCATAAGCTAAGAAATTACTAACCTCATTTTCATGGCAATAATAAACATTTCGTAAGTTGGGTCAACCCGCTTCAACCTGAGCCCATGCCACATCTGGCTTGGTTTCAATCATCTACATGACTAGTTTCGAATCGGGGTCATCATATCACCAATTCTATTGGTTTCATCACATCAAGAATTCTATCGTTCATATCTACAAAATCAACAGTTAGACATATACTTGTATTACATAACAGTAGACCTTTAGTAGTTCATTCAAGGTTCCTTTCACATTCAAAGTCTAACTATCTATAGTTCTTTCATAAAATTACCCATTTGCATACAAAACCACATCACACGTTCAACATCTTACATAAGATCCCTACATTTCATTTGTTATTATTCTATTTTATTTTTTTACAAACTTTTCAACAACTTAACTTTTCAAGGTCAAACTGCCACTTCTTATTAATTTATGACAATTGGTCATTAACTTTTATTTTTATTTTTAAGTACAATTTGAAGTACACGTTTTACCTTTTTTTTTTTAATTTAGGCCATTCGTCTAGTTCTTAGCCCGTTAGTCATCTCAACTCTCATAAGTTAATTACTGACATGCTCAAAAGGTAACTACGCTTACTTGCCTCACTAATAGTTCCCAATTGGTTGCAATAAACATTTCATGCAATGTTATTAATACTTTCATTACACTTACCAATTCGCATGTTTGACTTTTCATAAAGTCAAATGGTCAATACATTCTTAACTAGCTTTCCACAATTAGCTACATTCCACTCTTACCAATTTTCATATCTGTAATATGCATGTATGCATTCCGTTGATCAAACAACATGTGTATCCTAACTACGTTATTAACATATGTACTTACAACTTTCAAATCTACCTTAGTTAGAGATGGGTATATCTTCCCTCCATTCATGTTTGATATATACTTTCTTATGGATTCGACCTTTCATTCATACTTACCTACGGATTCAAACCTTCCATTTGTTATGGGCCATTTTTTGAGTATATATATCCTGACTAATATCCTGCTTTGGGTTGTTTACTTGTGATCAGGATACTGGATTAGGATATTGGTATCATCCTGGGCCATATCCTGGTGTTAACTAAATTAACCACGTGCAGGTAAGAGGCTGTGGGTTACTAACGGTCAGATGGACTTCTTCTCCTCAAGACTCGGGCGTATCTGTTATGTGAGAGACGTTGAACCCGAAAGACCAGGTCTACAACGTTCGAATGGGGAATATTCGCTGGATCCCGGTTTATTAGGGTAGTTTGTTGCATTTCTTTTACTATAAATAGATGGGGGCGGATCAGATTAAGGCACGCAACTTTCACACACACTTTCGAACACTTTTGCTCTCTAGCTTTCAGCAGTCACTACACACAAACACTTGTAATCGAATTACATTGTAACACCTAGTTGATCCGCATCACATCCTGCATTGTATCCTGAGATTTAAAGCAATAGAAGAACAAGGCAGCTGCGATTGTCAGCTCCCGAGGTTTTGTGCCGGCGATCTAGATTGATCAAGGGCTTTCCTCGTATATCACGTGTCAACCTTTACTTTTTTGCTCATTGTTTGATCATAGATACAGCTCAATATCCTGAGCCGTATCCTGAAACTGTTTTCGCAATTAACTTGATTAACATATTTTCGACACTCATTTCTAGCACACTACCTCACTTAACTAATTTGATCACTTAATTGCTTCGGTAATTTTTGACCAAAACAATTTGGCGCCCACCGTGGGGCAAGTGGTGCTATTTTTGCTAAACACTTTAGTAAAATCATTACTCGGCTTTCTATTGTCAAAACTTTTTGCTACATTGTTTTCAATGGCCTCGAGATCAAACATGAGCTCTTCCACCATGTCTGCTACAACCTCTGCAACAATTGGTTCGGTGCTTCCACCTCCTCCTCCACGAATGCAAACTTCTTCACATGGAACTGAAAGTCATGTGGCTCGGGATGTTATCCCCGCTCCCACTACTCAGGGATCTGGTCCTGTTTTGGCTTCTAATGATGAAATTCTGAATTTGTTTGGTAGTGTACAGGAACAGATGAGGCAGCAGCAGGAAACTAATCGGATGCTAATGAGAGAGATACAACTCTTGAAATCCGGCCCAAGTAGACCTGCTGAAGAAACTGTCACTCCTTTGCAGCCTAGAGCTTTAAACTTCAGTTCTGTAGTTTACACTGAAGATAACCGGGGGAATATCATGCCAAGCCATTCTCAGAATCATATTCCTGAGATACCCTCCTCGGTCAGGATGTCAACTGTGAGGAGCTCAGGATATGCTTCAGGATATGGCCAGAATCCTCAGACCGGTAACATGTCAAATAATAATACTCTTGCTACTAACAATAATGGGTCTTTGCAGGATGCAGGTATGACGTCAACATTTACTAGGGAGCTTCAGGAATTGAAGGACGTGATATCCAGTGTACCTGGAGTGGTTCTGCCAATTCCGGAAGTATCCCAAGACAGCCACAGGATATCCCGCTTTGCATATCCCATCTGTGATGCTGAAATCCCAAAGAGATTTCAAACCCCCAACATGAAGCTCTATGATGGGACTACGGATCCTGAAGAGCATATTGCTCAGTATAGGGAGAGAATGGAGATTAACCCTATCCCTCCGGAGCTCAAGGAAGCATGCTTGTGCAAGGGATTCGGATCTACCTTAACAGGATCAGCCTTAAAATAGCTGTTAAATGTTCCTCCTCACTCAATTACTTCGTTTGCTCATTTGGTTAATTTGTTTAATAGTCAGTTTTCTTGCAGCCGGAGTTTTGAGAAACTGACCAGTGATCTTTACAGGATAACTCAAGGACCTCAGGAATCCTTGAGGGATTATGTGAACAAGTTTAGTCGAGAATCCTTGGATATCCCACATCTTGATGTTGCGACCGCTGTGCAGGCTTTTAAGATGGGGTTACAAAAGGATTCTCAGTTTTATCAGGATCTTGTAATGAATCCCTGCAGGAATCTGGACGAAGCTCGTAACAGGGCCTTAAGATATATTCCCTTGGAAGATGACAAAAAGATGCAAGAGTGGATGAATTCCACCTCAACCTACGAATCAACCAACAGGAAATCAAAATCCTCGTATAAACCATATCGCTCCAAGCCATATGGCAGAAATGATAACAAGAAAGTGAATGCTGTTGAAGACGAGGATCCTGAAGAATATCCTGAATTATCTTAATACTGCTTTTCTGTTAATATACCTGAGTTAATGTATGCTATGCAGGGTTTAGGAGACAAAGCTAGGTGGCCTCGAAAGAATCAGCAGAAAGCTGATTGGAAGGATAAATCCAAATGGTGTGCCTTCCATGAAGATTTCGGACATGTGACCGAGGATTGCATTGCTCTAAGGAAAGAAATTAGCTACCTATTAAGCAAGGGGTATCTGAAGGATTTGCTGGGAAGAAAGAAGAATAAATGGCAGGATCCTGAGAAGGATCCTGAACGAGCAGCATCACCCCCAGCAGATGCCAAAATAATTAACTTTATTTCAGGAGGATCCGACATTTGTGGTACTTCGTATTATGCGGCCAAGAGACATGCAAAGGAAGCTAAGACTGAAAGGGGAGACAAACCAGCCAAGATGACTACCCTTACAGCCGATAAAGTGATCACTTTCGATAGTGATGACAGGGATACTGTCCAGGATCCTCACCATGATGCTCTCGTAATAACATTGTATGTTGCTAACCATTTTGTACGCAGGATATTGGTGGACAATGGTAGCTCCGTCAACATAATTCAGCTGGAAACATTGAAGAGGATGAATGTATCTCCGATGGACATTACTTCGAAGTCCACTGTGCTCGTTGGTTTCAGTGGAGAAGCTAGGAATACCGTAGGGGAGATAAAGTTACCAGTATATGTTGATGGGGTCAACTCGATACAACGTTTCTGTGTGATGGACTCCCTATCCTGCTACAACATCATACTAGGCAGGCCATGGATCCATGATATGAAGGCTGTACCATCGACTTATCATCAGTGCATCAAGATCCCTACCCCTTGGGGGGTTGTCAAGGTTAATAGTGATCAGCAGGAGGCGAAGGAATGCTACTCATCCTCAATGAAATCCTCAACCAAGCCTAATCCAGCATAGCAATTAAAGATGCGGGCCCAGGATATCGTGGAGGCTTCAGAGCAGGAAATGAAGAAAGTTATCCTGGATCAGGATAATCCTGATATCTCGGTGCTCGTAGGGACTAATATCCCTCAGGATATTGAAGAACAATTAACTAACTTTTTGAAGTGCAGGATGTCAACATTTGCATGGAAGCATAAGGATATGACAGGTATATCCAAAGACATTATCACTCACAAGCTTGGAATTGACAGGTCGTTCAAGCATGTTCAGCAAAAGAGAAGGAAGTTTGCTCCTGAACGAAATACAATTATCCAAGAGGAAGTTGAAAGATTGTTGAAGTCCAAAATGATCAGGGAGGTCAAGTTTCCAAGATGGCTAGCAAATGTAGTCGTAGTACAGAAGAAAAATGGGAAATGGAGAGTCTGTGTAGATTACACGGACTTGAATAAGGCTTGTCCTAAAGACCCATTTCCTCTTCCCCATGTTGATGCAATGGTGGATGCTACTGCCGGGCATGAGATGTTAACCTTCATGGATGCATCCTCAGGATTTCAGCAGATTCAAATGGAGCCTTCGGACCAGGAGGATACTGCCTTCATGACACCAACAGGTATTTATTGTTATACTGCTATGCCCTTTGGTTTGAAAAATGCAGGTGCAACATATCAGAGATTGGTGAACATGATGTTCAAAGATAAGCTGGGGGACACAATGGAGGTATACATCGATGATATGGTGGTGAAATCTAAAAAGGCTGAGGATCACCTCCAGGATATTAAGGGAGCATTTGATAACCTGGATCAGTATAACATGAAACTGAATCCTGCTAAGTGCCATTTTAGAGTGGGGGCAGGAAAGTTTCTAGGATATATGGTGACCAAAAGAGGCATAGAGGCAAGCCCGGAGCAGATTAGAGCTATCCTGGATATAAAATTACCTTCGAATATGAAGGATGTTCAACGGTTAATAGGCCGAGTAGCAGCATTGAACAGATTTATTTCAAGATCCTCGGAAAAATGCAAGGAATTTTATGATATCCTCAAGAAGAATAAGAAGTTCGAATGGGGAGCAAAGCATGAAGCAGCCTTGCAGGATTTGAAGCGATATCTCTCAACTGCACCTCTATTGATGAAGCCTGAAAATGGTGAACCACTATCCCTATTGTTTTGGTCAAAAATTACCGAAGTAACTTAGTGATCAAATTAGTAAAGTGAGGTAGTGTGCTAGAAAGTGTATTGAAAATATGCTTGTTAAGTTATTTGGAAAAACAGTACTCAGGATACGGCTCAGGATATTGAGTTGTATCTATGATCAAACAATGAGCAAAAGTAAAGTAAACGACACGAGATGTACGAGGAAAGCCCTTGATCAATCTAGATCGCCGGCATAAAACCTCGGGAGCTGACAATCGCAGCTGCCTTGTTCTTCTATTGCTTCAAAAATCAGGATACAGTGCAGGATGTGGTACGGATCGACTAAGTGTTACAATGAAAATTGAATACAAGTGTGGTGTTTGCGATGAGCTAGAGAGTGAAAGTGTTCGAGAGTGTAAGTGTAAATTGTGTGTTCTAAGCTGATCCGACCTCATCTATTTATAGTAAAGATAAAATAACAAACTACCCTAAACTTGCGGGATCCACCGAATATTCCTTCTCCGAACGTTGTAGACCTGATCTTTCGGGCTCAACGTCTCTCTCTCAACAAATTCGTCCGAGTCTTAAGGAGAAGAAGTCCTCTTGACCGTTAGCAAGTCTCAGCCTTTAACCTGCACGTGGTTAATTCAATAAGCCTCAGGATATCGCCCAAGATGTTAGCAATATCCTCTTCCAGCATCCTGATCACAAATAAACAAACAAAGGCAGGATATTGGTCAGGATACGTATGTTAAGAAAATGACCCCTAACAATTGTCCCCAAATATATCGGTTGGGATACCAATCCAACGGATATATTTCAAAAATCTTATCCCATAACTTAAGGCATTTAAAATGAAGCGACGGCCAAGATCACATTGTAACTTCCAACGCGTTTTTTACTCAATGGAGATCCACGATGCCCCTATATCTTCTCTTTTCTTGTTTGAAAAGCATATATCTTCAACAGAACCTTCAGGTAATTCTCCATTTCTGATTTTCTTCCTGTCAATTTACTTCATCTTTCTTGCAATGAACGCCGAGACCTTCACCCAGCAGAATCTTCTTAAAAATCCCGAAAAGGAGATCTGCGCTTTTGACAACGCAGACATTGCAGCTTTAAGAGCCTCCGGCGCTTTCCCCGACCGTACGATCTTTAGGCCATTCGATCGGTCAATCCGATCGGATGTTTCTTCCACCGAATGGATCTGTTTTCCAGCATATCCTTTTTCATTAGGTCTTCGATACCCTTTTCCTGAATTCATGATGCAATTCTTTCGTATTACTGGCATCTCTTTTGCTCAAACCATGCCCATGGTTTGGAGAGTACTAATTGTACTCAACCAAATCAAAAACCTCCATTGCTCTGACCTCTGCATCGAGGATTTACCTATTGCTTACCGCCTCTGATCCCATGGCTCTAGCCGCTTCTTGCTCTTCTCGACCTCCAGCAAACCCCTGATTCTCAAAGCCACCAAAAACGAAGACGGATGGCAACGCAAATTCTTCTTCGTCAAACGAGATTCCATTGCTGAGGGTGCCAACCTTCCGGTGGAGTGGTTAACCACCGGTAGGATCATAAATATCCTCATAGACGATTTGTTTGTTATCTTTTATTAATATTCTTGTTTTTGATCTTTATGCAGTGAACTTCAAGGAAGTTGCTCCCCCTACCGCTGAGTCAGAAGAGAGGATCAATACCGTTTACCGGTTACCTGCAATAGACAGGACTTTCACCACACACGTCCCGAGTTCAAGTCAATACTCATCATCCGAAATGTCTGGTAAGAATTTCTTTCAAAATACTTAGACAAAACAATATAATGATAAAATAAAGAGTAAAATTTTTCCCTTTATGCAGCACCATCTAAGATCCCCGAGGTCTTTGACCTTGACGAATTGGATAGCTATTCTGACCAGATCCAGGTCAAGAAAGAACCTAACCCCAAGACCACTGCTACATCCAAACCCAGCAGCTCCAAAGCCATCATCATTCCTAAACCTTCTCCGGCTACCAAGCCCCGGAGTTCAAGTTCCCGCAAAAGGAAAGAACCCGATTCCCCTGTCATTTCTGACACTTTTCCTTACGAGAAACACGGGTTCATTGAAGCCAGCGGGTTTATGACTTCTTTTCTTAACCAGGTTAGTATCCTCACACCATATCCTGCAACTTAGATTATTTTCAAAGATTTAACAATGTTAACCCTTGTCCTCTTACCTTTGTAGGGTCTTGAGCGTTTAGTTCATTTATACCAAGAATCCTGCAAGCTCAACAAAACACTTGAATCTAAGTTAAAGGAAGCAGAAATCACAATCTCTGACCAAGGTATGATTGCGGCCGCTAAATCTCGTCATTACGAGGAGAAATACAAAGCTATGATCCAAGAACACCAAGTTGCTCTCAACAAAGCCACTCTTCAAGCCCAGGCCGATCTGGAAGCTGCACATGTGCAGTATGAACGGGATATGGTCAGTTACAGAGAAAGCCTCAAAAGTTCCGTCGTCATTTCTCTTCTCCAGGCTAGGTTGAAGATGGCTCATGAAGCCAAAACATTAGGCTTTGAATGCCCTTCTTGGGACGTTGGTGCTTGGGAGACCAAGCTGAAGAATCTTGGTGGTACCTCTTCCAAATCAACTGTAGATGAACCTTCTAAAGCAGCTAAAAAGGCAACCGATGCTGAGAAGGATGCTGAGACGGATCCCAAGATGGATGTTGCTGAAACCGCTATGGACCAAGAAGGCACTACCCCCTAGAGCTTATTTTCTTTAAATCATTCGAACAATTTTATGTTTTTATGAACAATTTTTATTTCTGTATCTAAACAATTTGATAGCCGAAGGTGGATGGGTCCTGGGTTTCAGGATGAAACCTTCGCTTATCAACCAGTATTGATTGCATCAAGAATAACTTCATCTTTTTTAAGTATAAATCTTAGCTTTGCAAAAAACTTCATATTGTTATCTTATAAAATATCCTGATCAGTATGCTCAGCGGTATACTGTAAAAACCTTTTATTAGATAGAACTTCCAAACGTTCCTTCAACTTCGTAGAAATTTCTTTAGAAAGTGAAAAATAGTCTATCTTTTCAAAACCAAGTTTTGATAATATTTAAATGATCAGAGTTCCAAACTAATACTGGTTTCAAACACCCTAATCAAATATCCTGAAAAAGACTTTGAGAATATATCAGGATACTTAACATAATATCACTAGAAGCTTAGACAATGCTTACAAAGGAAAGATCATACCAGAAATAGGGTATAAACCTATTACCAAACTTCAATCCCTTTGCAACTCTTCCAATGAAGGTGTCCCCTGTGCAAGGCACTTAGCACATTAGTTCTGAGCCTTAATCTTTTAGCTTTATATTACCATCTTGGCAGGGATGTCCCCTGTGTACAATGTCTTCAAGTATCTTAGAAATCTACTTAATGTCAGTTTCCATTGCATAAGCAATTTTTCACGTCCCAAGGGTATAACCCAAGGATGTACTGGAGATAAATCCTTTGTATCCTGGGGAAAATCCCAATTTTTCATGCGCTGCAGGCGGGAGTGTATAAACTCCAAGACTTAGAAAGGTGAAAACCTTTAAACCTTAGAGAGTATGAAAATACCCTTTCGTGAGAGAGGGTGATCAATCCTCATATACCGTTAGGATTCAGGATATAGCCAACAGTAACGAAATTGTCAGCCACTTTTACATGGACTGGTCCCGCCACCTTGAACTATCCCTGAATAACTTGCGCTCTAGGCGGGGTGTTTAAACCCAATTCGGAAGAAAGGTGAATACCTTTAAACCTGTGAAGGGATCAGTATCCCTTAAACGTGAGAGAGGGGGCCAATCCTCTAGTCTTCCGAGTTATCCTGAGTACATATCCTGGAGCTATATCCTGAAACATATCTTGCAAAACAATTGTAAACTAAGGTGGGTGTTAGCTTAGCTAACACCCCTCCGATGCTTAAGTCAGTATTGGGTTACAAAGAACAAATTAAACCAAACATACTTAAAAGAAGTAGAATTCATACCATCCTGAGTTAGAAATTAAATTCTAACTCACTTGAAATAGAGCTTAAGGTGTATAGCATTCCAAGATCTCGGTAGCATATCCCCCTCCATATTCTTGAGTCTATATGCTCCTTTCCCTGCTTCGGATTCAACTTCATATGGTCCTTCCCATTTTGGGGCTAACTTGCCATCGGCAGGATTAGTAGTATTCTGAAAAGCCTTTCTTAACACCCAATCTCCAATCTTAAATCTTCTGGTTCTAATATTCTTGTTATATGCCCTGGATATTCTCTGTTGATATGCTGCCATCCTTAGCTTCGCCGCATCTCTCTTTTCATCTATAGTGTCTAAATCCTGACTCAAGGCTTCAGGATTCTGCTCAGGATCACTTAAGGTTGATCTTGCAGTAGGTATTGTCATTTCCGTTGGAATCATTGCTTCTGCTCCAAACACTAACGAAAATGGGGTTTGGCCTGTTGCATTCTTTACCGTTGTCCTATCAGCCCATAAAACAAAGGGTAATTCTTCTGCCCATCTTCTTTTTTTGGCTCCAAGCCTTTTCTTTAAGTTATTGACAATTATCTTGTTTGAGGATTCTGCTTGTCCATTTGCTTGAGGATGTACCGGAGTAGACGTAATCATTTTGATTCCCCAACTCTTGCAAAAGTCGGTAGTCCTCTTACTTATGAACTGAGAACCATTATCACAAATTATCTCGGCTGGTACTCCGAATCTGGTCAGGATATTTATTTTGATGAAGGATACTACTTCTTGGTCTCTAACTTGAACAAATGCTTCTGCTTCAACCCACTTACAGAAATAATCCGTCATTGCTAGCATAAAGACTTTTCCTCCTGGAGCTTTTGGTAGCTTTCCCACTATATCCATACCCCACTTCATAAACGGCCAAGGGGAAACAATAGGATATAATGGTTCAGCCGGCTGATGCAGTATGTTACTATGTCTTTGACATGCGTCACATCTTCGAACATATTCTGCGGCATCTTTTCTCATTGTTGGCCAATAATATCCTGTCCTTAATACTTTTGAGAATAACGACATGCCCCCAGCATGGTTACCACAATCCCCTTCATGTATATCCTGAAGTACTTCTTTGGCTTCGGGATCCTCCAAGCATCTCAAATACGGTCCTGCAAGAGATCTCTTGTATAAAATATTATTTACAATAGTGAATCGTGATACCTTCATCCTAAATGCCTTAGGATTTTCATTTCCAGGGATGTGTCCTTCTTTGAGATATCTCATGATTGGAGCCGTCCAGGATTTAGGATCCTCTTCAGGATGTTCTGCTCAAGGATCCTGAATACCAGCTACTTCTTTATTCTGAGGATTCGTTGCAGGATATAAGACATGTAATATTGGTATTTGCGTCCCTTCAGGTATCCTGATCGATGACCCAAATTTGCTAAGGCATCCGCTTCAGCATTATCCTCCCTTGGTACCTGTTCAAGTATAAAAACATAGAAATATCCTGCTAATTTTTTGAGAATATCGAGATATTCGATTAATTTCTCACCCTTAACTGCATAGGATCCATTAAAATGGTTAGTAATTAACAAAGAGTCAACATATACTTGCAAATTTTTGATGCTCATGCTCTTAGCCAACTCTAATCCTGCAATTAAAGCCTCATACTCTGCTTCATTATTAGTAGCAGGAAATTCACACCTAATAGCCTGGGGTAATATGTCCCCCTGTGGCGATTTTAGTAGTATTCCTAATCCTACTCCTCTTACATTAGATGCACCGTCGGTATATAATGTCCAGGATCCTGAGGATTCTCCTAACTGTTGGACTTCTAGGTCTACCTCATCCTGAATGTCACTACTAAAGTCAGCCACAAAGTCAGCTAAAGCCTGAGATTTTATGGCATTTCTAGGTTCGTATACTAAATCAAAAGCACTCAACTTTACTGACCACTTGGCCATCCTGCCTGACATCTCGGGTTTCCTAAGCACATTTTTGACAGGTTAATTCGTTTTAACATGTATCCTATGTGTCTCGAAATAATGTCTAAGCTTTGTCGATGCCATGACTAGAGCTAATATTAATTTTTCTAAATGAGAATACCTAGTTTCAGCATCTAACAAACTTTTACTTACATAATAAACAGGATATTGCTGACCTTCATGGTCTTTTATGAGAACGGCACTTACAGCATTCCCTGATACAGCAAGATACAGGGATAATGGTTCACCATTTTCAGGCTTCATCAATAGAGGTGCGGTTGAGAGATATCGTTTCAAATCCTGCAGGGCTGCTTCATGCTTTTCCCCCCATTCGAATCTTTTGTTCTTTTTCAGGATATCATAGAAGTCTTTGCATTTCTCTGAGGATCTTGAGATAAACCTGTTTAGAGCTGCTACTCGGCCTGTCAATCTTTGTACGTCCTTCATATTTGAGGGTGATTTTATGTCCAGGATAGCTTTGATCTGTTCTGGGCTTGCTTCTATCCCCCTTTTTGTCACCATATATCCAAGAAACTGTTCTGCCCCCACTCCGAAATGGCATTTAGCAGGATTCAGCTTCATGTTGTATTGGTCCAGAATATCAAATGCTCCCTTGATATCCTGGAGGTGATCTTCAGCCTTTTTAGATTTCACCACCATATCATCGATATATACCTCCATGGTGTCCCCCAGTTTGTCTTTGAACATCATGTTTACCAATCTTTGGTATGTTGCACCTGCATTTTTCAATCTAAAAGGCATAGCTGTATAACAATAAATACCTGTTGGTGTCATGAAGGCAGTATCCTTCTGGTCAGAAGGCTCCATTTGGATCTGTTGAAATCCTGAAGATGCATCCATGAAAGTCAGCATTTCATGCCCGGCAGTGGCATCTACCATTGCATCAATATGGGGAAGAGGAAATGGGTCTTTAGGACAAGCTTTGTTCAAGTCTGTGTAGTCTACACAAACTCTCCATTTCCCATTCTTCTTCTGTACTACAACCATGTTTGCTAGCCACCTTGGGAACTTAACCTCTCTGATCATTCTGGACTTTAATAATCTTTCAACTTCCTCCTGGATAATCGTGTTCCGCTCAGGAGCAAACTTCCTTCTTTTTTGTTGCACAGGCTTGAATGACTTATCAATTCCAAGCTTGTGAGTGATAATATCTTTGGATATGCCTGTCATATCCTCATGCTTCCATGCAAACGTTGACATCCTGCATTTCAAAAAGTTAATTAATTGTTCTTCAATATCCTGAGGGATATTGGTTACTACGAGCACCGAAATATCGGGATTATCCTGGTCCAGGATAATTTTCTTCACATCCTGCTCCGGATCTTCCACGATATCCTGGGCCCGCATCTTTAATTGCTATGCTGCACTAGGTTTGGTTGAGGATTTCATCGAGGATGAGTAGCATTCTTTCGCCTCCTGCTGATCACTATCAACCTTGACAACTCCCCAAGGGGTAGGTATCTTGATGCATTGGTGATATGTTGATGGCACGGCCTTCATATCGTGAATCCACGGTCTTCCCAGTATGATGTTATAGCAGGATAGAGAATCCATCACACAGAAACGTTGTATCGAGTTGACTCCTTCAACGTATACTGGCAATTTTATCTCTCCCACTGTGTTTCTAGCCTCTCCACTGAACCCAACAAGCACAGTAGACTTTGAAGTGATATCCATTGGAGATACATTCATTCTCTTCAGAGTTTCTAGTTGGATTATGTTGACGGAGCTGCCGTTATCAACCAGTATCCTGCGTACAAAATGGTTAGCCACATATAACGTTATTACCAGAGCATCATGGTGAGGATCCTGGACAGCATCCCTGTCATCTGCATCAAAAGTGATCACTTTGTCAGTTGTGAGGGTAGTCATCCTGATAGGTCTGTCTCCCCTTTCGGCCTTAGCTTCCTTTGCGTGTCTCTTTGCTGCCGAATACGAGGTCCCACAAATGTCGGATCCTCCCGAAATGAAGTTGATTATCTTGGCATCCGAGGGAGGTGATGCTGCTCGTTCAGGATCCTTCTCAGTATCCTGACCCTTATTCTTCTTTTTTCCTAAGAGATCTTTCAGATATCCCTTGCTTAGAAGATAGCTTATTTCTTTCCTTAGAGCAATGCAATCCTCAGTCATATGTCCGAAATCTTCGTGGAAAGCACACCATTTTGACTTATCTTTCCAGTCAGCTTTCTGTTGACTCTTTCGGGGCCACCTAGCCTTATCTCCTAGACCCTGCGTAGCATACATCAATTCAGGAATATTAACAGAAAAGCAATATTCGGACAACTCAGGATACTCTTCAGGATCCTCATCTTCGACAGCATTCACTCTTTTATTTTCATTTCTACTATACGGCTTAGGCCGATATGACTTGAACGAGGATTCTGACTTCCTATTAGTTGATTCATAAGTGTTGGATGAGTTCATCCTTTCTTGCATCTTCCTGTCATCTTCCAGACGGATATATCTCAAAGCCCTGTTACGAGCTTCATCGAGATTCCTGCAGGGATTCATTACAAGATCCTGATAAAACTGAGAATCCTTTTGTAATCCCATCTTAAAAGCTTGCACAGCTGTTGCAACATCAAGATGTGGGATATCCAAGGATTCTCGACTAAATTTGTTCACATAATCCCTCAAGGATTCCTGAGGCCCTTGAGTTATCCTGTAAAGATCACTAGTTAGTTTCTCAAAACTCCGACTACAAGAAAATTGACTGTTAAATAAATTAACCAAATGAGTAAATGAAGTAATTGAGTGAGGAAGAACGTTTAACAGCCATTTTAAGGCTGATCCTGTTAGAGTAGAACCAAATCCCTTGCACAAGCACGCTTCCTTGAGCTCCGGAGGGATAGGGTTAATCTCCATTCTTTCCCTATATTGAGCAATATGCTCCTCAGGATCCGTAGTTCCATCGTAAAGCTTCATGTTGGGGGTTTGAAATCTCTTTGGGATCTCAGCATCACAGATAGGATATGCAAAACAAGATATCTTGTGGCTGTCTTGAGACACTTCCGGGATCGGCTGGACCACCCCAGGTACACTAGATATCATGTCCTTCAACTTCTGGAGTTCCCTGGTAAGTGCTGATGTTACACCTGTATCCTGCAAAGATCCATCGCTGTTAGTAGCATGAGTATTATTATTATTCGACACGTTACCTGTTGGAGGATTTTGCCCATATCCTGAAGCATATCCTGAGCTCCTCATGGTTGACATCCTGACCGAGGAGGGTATTTCAGGAGTATGATTCTGAGGAAGACTGGGCACAATATTCCCCCTGTTATCCTCAGTATACACAGCTGAACTGAAGTTCAACGCTCTAGGGTGTAATGGAGTGACATTGTCTTCAGCAGATCTGCTCGAGCCAGACTTCAGGAGTTGTATTTCCCTTAAAAGCAATTGGTTTGTTTCCTGTTGCTGCCTCATTTGTTCCTGCACACTTCCAAACAAGGTTAAAACTTCATCATTAGAAGCTAAAACGGGAGCAGATCCCTGGACACTCCGAGTAGGGATAACATCTTGAGATTGTGTAGAGGCTGGCATCCTTGGAGGAGGTGATGGAAGCACCGAACCGGTAGCAGCAGAAGTCATAGCAGACACAGTAGAGGAACTCATGTTTGATCTTGAGGCCATTATGGACAATGTGGCAAAAAGTTTTGAAAATAGAAAACCGATTAGCTATTTGACAAAAAATTTTAGTAAAGAGAGCACCACTTGCCCCACGGTGGGCGCCAAATTGTTTTGGTCAAAAATTACCGAAGTAACTTAGTGATCAAATTAGTAAAGTGAGGTAGTGTGCTAGAAAGTGTATTGAAAATATGCTTGTTAAGTTATTTGGAAAAACAGTACTCAGGATACGGCTCAGGATATTGAGCTGTATCTATGATCAAACAATGAGCAAAAGTAAAGTAAACGACACGAGATGTACGAGGAAAGCCCTTGATCAATCTAGATCGCCGGCATAAAACCTCGGGAGCTGACAATCGCAGCTGCCTTGTTCTTCTATTGCTTCAAAAATCAGGAGACAGTGCAGGATGTGGTACGGATCGACTAAGTGTTACAATGAAAATTGAATACAAGTGTGGTGTTTGCGATGAGCTAGAGAGTGAAAGTGTTCGAGAGTGTAAGTGTAAATTGTGTGTTCTAAGCTGATCCGACCTCATCTATTTATAGTAAAGATAAAATAACAAACTACCCTAAACTTGCGGGATCCACCGAATATTCCTTCTCCGAACGTTGTAGACCTGGTCTTTCGGGCTCAACGTCTCTCTCTCAACAAATTCGTCCGAGTCTTAAGGAGAAGAAGTCCTCTTGACCGTTAGCAAGTCTCAGCCTTTAACCTGCACGTGGTTAATTCAATAAGCCTCAGGATATCGCCCAAGATGTTAGCAATATCCTCTTCCAGCATCCTGATCACAAATAAACAAACAAAGGCAGGATATTGGTCAGGATACGTATGTTAAGAAAATGACCCCTAACACCTATACCTCGCTGTATCAGGGAATGCTGTAAGTGCCGTTCTTATAAAGGACCATGAAGGTCAGCAATATCCTGTCTATTATGTTAGTAAAAGTTTACTAGATGCTGAAACTAGATATTATCATCTAGAGAAATTAATATTAGCCCTAGTTATGGCATCAACAAAACTTAGACATTATTTTGAGACACTTAGGATTCATGTTAAAACCAATTATCCTGTTAAAAACGTGCTTAGGAAACCCGAGATGTCGGGTAGGATGGCTAAGTGGTCAGTAAAACTGAGTGCTTATGACTTAGTATATGAGCCTAGAAATGCCATAAAGTCTCAGGATTTAGCTGACTTTGTGGCTGATTTCAGTAGTGACATTCAAAATGAAGTAGATTTAGAAGTACAGCAGCTAGGAGAAAACTTAGAATGCTGGACATTGTATACTGATGGTGCATCTAACGTAAGAGGTGTAGGTTTAGGTATACTACTAAAATCGCCACAGGGGGACATATTACCCCAGGCTATTATGTGTGAATTTCCTGCTACTAATAATGAGGCAGAATATGAGGCTTTAATTGCAGGATTAGAGTTGGCTAAGAATATGAGTATCAAGAATTTGCAAGTATATGTTGATTCTTTGTTAATCACTAATCACTTTAATGGAACCTATGCAGTTAAGGGAGAGAAGTTAATTGAGTATCTCGAAATTCTCAAAAAATTAGCAGGATATTTCGATATTTTTAGACTTGAACAGGTACCAAGAGAGGATAATGCTGAAGCTGATGCCTTGGTAAATCTGGGATCATCAGTCAGGATACCGGAAGGAACCCGAATACCAATATTACATATCCTATATCCTGCGACAAATCCTCAGGATAAGGAAGTAATAAGTATTCAAGATCCTGATGATGAGTATCCTGAGGAGGATCCTAAGTCCTGGACGGCTCCAATCATGAGATATCTCAAGGAAGGACACATCCCAAAGAATGAGAATCCTAAAGCCTTTAGAATGAAGGTATCACGATTCACTATTATAAATGATGTTTTGTGTAAGAAATCTCTTGCAGGACCATATCTGAGGTGCTTGGAGGATCCCGAAACCAAAGAAGTACTTCAGGATATACATGAAGGGGATTGTGGTAACCATACTGGGGGCAGGTCCTTATTCTCAAAAGTATTAAGGACATGATATTATTGGCCGACGATGAGGAAAAATGCCACAGAATATGCTCGAAGATGTGACGCATGTCAAAGACATAGTAACATATTACATCAGCCTGCTGAACCGCTGTATCCTATTGTTTCCCCTTGGCCGTTCATGAAATGGGGTATGGATATAGTGGGAAAGCTTCCAAAGGCTCCAGGAGGAAAGGTTTTCATGTTGGCAATGACGGATTACTTCTCCAAGTGGGTTGAAGCAGAAGCATTTGTTCAAGTTAGAGATCAAGAAGTGGTATCCTTCATAAAAAGGAATATCCTGACTAGGTTTGGAGTACCAGCTGAGATAATTTGTGACAACGGATCTCAATTTATAAGTAAAAGGACTACTGACTTCTGCAAGAGTTGGGGAATCAAAATGATTACGTCTACTCTGGCACATCCTCAAGCAAATAGACAAGCAGAATCATCGAACAAGATAATTGTCAACAACTTGAAAAAGAGACTAGGGGCTAAGAAAGGAAGATGGGCAGAAGAATTACCCTTTGTTTTGTGGGCTGATAGGACAACGATAAAGAGTGCAACTGGTCAAACCCCGTTTTCCTTAGTGTTTGGAGCAGAAGCGGTGATCCCGACGGAAATGGTGATACCTACAGCAAGATCCAACCTCTCGGATCCTGAGCAGAATCCTGAAGTCCTATGTCAGGAACTGGATACTATTGATGAGACAAGAGATGCTACAAGGCTAAGGATGGCAGCATATCAACAGAGGATATCTAAAGCATATAACAAGAATATAAGGACTAGAAGATTTCAGGTTGGAGATTGGGTATTAAGAAAAGCTTTTCAGAATACTACTAATCCTGCTGATGGAAAGTTGGCTCCAAAGTGGGAAGGACCCTATGAGGTTGAATCAGAATCAGGAAAAGGAGCATACCGACTCAAGAATATAGAGGGGGATATGCTACCGAGATCCTGGAATGCTATACATCTAAAGCTCTATTTTAAGTGAGTATGGAATTCAAATTCTGACTCAGGGCGGTATGGATTCTGACTCTTTTATTAAATTTTAATATCATTTACTATTTTGAACCCGTTACTGACTTAAGCATCGGAGGGGTGTTAGCCAGGCTAACACCCACCTTAGTTTACAGTTGTTTTGCAGTATATTCTTCGGGATGTAGCACCAGGATACACACTCAGGATACTTCGGATGATTAGAGGACTGGCCCCCTCTCCCACGTCTAAGGGATCCTGATCCCTTCACAGGTTTAAAGGTATTCACCTTTCTTCCGAATTGGGTTTAAACACCCCGCCTGGAGCGCAAGTTATTCGGGAATAGTTCAAGGTGGCGGGACCAGTCCATGTAAAAGTGGCTGACAATTTCGTTACTGTTGGCTATATCCTGAATCCTAAAGGTATATGAGGATTGATCACCATCTCTCACGAAAGGGTATTTTCATACTCTCTAAGGTTTAAAGGTTTTCACCTTTCTAAGTCTTGGAGTTTATACACTCCCGCCTGTAGCGCACGAAAATTTGGGATTTCCCCCAGGATACGAAGGATTTATCTCCAGTATAATTTGGGTTTTACCCATGTAACACAAAAAATTGTCTATACAATTGGAACTAGTGTTTAAAAATCTTCTAAGTGTTTGAGGACTTCATGCACAGGGGACATTCCATCTAAAGTAATTGTATGAAGCATAAAGAATCAAAGTTGAGCTAAGTGTATCGAACTGGGGACATCTTGGTAAGAGAAGCCACAAAAGGGGTTGGAGTTTAATACTAAGGCTACACTCGATTCCTGGTATGATCTTTCCTTTGTGAACCTTAAATGAATTTTATAACTCGGGTTAAGGTTTAAGTATCCTGAAAAAGATATATCTTTAGGATATATCTTCAAAATGTGTTTTTGGGATGCGTTTCGGGATATTTGATTGAAATATTTGGAAGTGATACTTGAATGAAATTAAAACTCTGATCAAACAAGTATTGTCAAAAGAGGTTTTAGAAAGTGGACTATCTTTTATTCTTTAGAAGTTTTCTCTAAAGTTAATTGAATTTTTAGAAGTTCTATTTAATAAAAGTTTTCATAATATATCACTGAGTATATTGATCAGGATATTTTCAAAAGATAGTTGTACAAAATTTTGCAAAGCTAAAATCTACATTAAGAAATGCATGACAGTAATTAAAAGGCAACAACAAATAAGTCAAGAGGTAGTTATATTATTAACAAGTCAAAAGTTGTGCTTTTGGTTTCACCTCAAACCGAGGCCCATTCGCCAAAAGCACGATTAGTTTTTACCGTACCTACATAACGGTTGAAGGTTTTATCTCAAAACGAAACCTGTCCACCTTCAACCGTTACGACATTCAAAACAGGTTGTACTAACCGATGACCAAGGGCTTCATCCTGAAACCCAGGACCCATCCACCTTTGGTCATCGTATTGTTCTAGTGCAGGAAATATAAATTGTTCAACGACAGGAAGAGTAAATTGTTTGTACAAACCACAACCATGAAATTTAAAAAAGTGGGCTCCGGCCTTGGCACGTATATCCATCATCGCCCACCTCGCCACCTAAGGGGCAACACCTTCTTGATCAGCAATTTCTTTCCCAGCATCTTCACCAGCATCCCCCTCAGGATTCTTCTCGGCATCATCACCAGCATTGGCCACTTCCTCTACCGCCTTAGAAGGCACTTCACCAGCATGCTTTGCGGGATGAGCGACGGGATAACCTCCAAGATCCTATAGCTTCGCTTCCCAAGCCTTTACATTCCAGGAGGGGCATTCGAAGCCCAAGCTCTTGGCCTCATAAGCCATCCTTAACCTGGCTTGGAGAAGGGAGATAACAACGGATGCTTTGAGACTGTCCCGATATGAACTCATATCCTGCTGGTATTGAAGAAGGGCGGCATCTAGTTTGGCTTGAGCATCCTCATTGGCTTTGTGGAGGGCAGCTTGGTGTTCCTGGGTCATTGCCTTGTATTTGTCTTCATAATGCTGGGACTTGGCGGCCGCAATTGTTCCTTGATCAGCTATAGTGGCTTCAGCTTTTTCGAGCTTAATCTCCAGCATCTTATTAAGCCCACAGGCGTCTTCATACAAGTGCATGAGACGTTCCAAGCCCTACAGTTAAAGATACAGGTATCAATGTAAAATGAGCAGGATAATGATTAACATGCATGTTCAGGATATCGGAAGGGAATTTTTACCTGCTTGAGGAATGAAGTGGCTTCACTAAATCCATGATTCTCGAGAGAGAATGTCTCGGAGGCGGCTGGAGAATCCATTTCTTTTCTCTTCCGGGAGCTAGAGGCCCGGGTCCTGGATGCCGGAGGAGCTTTAGGAGCGGTAGTAGTCTTTGAAGTGGTAGGCTTTGGTGTGGCAGACGACTTCGGCTTGGATTCTTGTTTGACAGGTACAAGGGTGGAGTAACTATCCAACTCGTCAAGTTGGAAGCCTTCGAGGTTGACAACTGGTACTGCACAAGGGAAGATATTTTTAAACTCATCATACCTCTGAAAGATAATCGGTTCAATAAATAAAGATAATTACTGAAAATATGCTTACCAGACATCTCTGAACTTGATTTTTGGCTTGAATCTGTAAGAGACAGGGAGAAAGTTCTTTCATTGGCAGGAAGTTGGTAGATTTCTTTGATCCTGGACTTGGATTCCGCACTGGGGGGTGGTAAATCTCTGAAGTTCGCTGCATAAAAACATCGGGATATAAGTCTGGGATATAGTTTAAGGATACATTTGGGGATATTCCTAAAACCCTAGATCCTACCCTTGGTTAACCATCTAACCGGCAGATCGAAACCCTTGTCAATAGAGTCTCTTTTTGTAACATCCCTATTTTTATATAAGAATTATAGGTTTGGTTAAATTTATTAACCACTAGTAAACTAGTAACTAGTTTATAAATATTCAACCCAAATAGTTTTAAACTGTATTTTATATAGTTGGTTGAAATATTATATTACTTAATTGGCTTGTATATGGTTGACCTTTCTAATAAAAGTATATAAAAACTTATATTATTAGACGGGTAGTCTATGGGTAAGTTAAAGATTAGAAATATAAAGTTCCTAGAAGGGCCTAGGAACCGTATAAAAAAATTAAATTATAAAAATATATTGTATTTTGAACCTACTCTAATTTTAATGAAACTTAGACCCAAATGTAGACAAAAATATTTCTCATTCTAAAGACATATTTATTATTTTCTAGAACATCATATTTTAGAAGTTATACACGCCAAATAAGTAAAGCAGTTAAATTAATTATAATATATATATAATAATAAAATAAAATATATGTATTTTGAAGTTTGGAATCCATTTTATGTCCCATATTTCGTGTTATATATATATATATATATATAATAAATAAATCTAACTTTACAAATATGGTAGAAAATGTATATGTCATCGAGAAAATAGAAAAAAATAATAATTCTATAATTTTAAATGGTGGACATGTGTGAGAGGTGTATAGTGTACGTGTCATCTTTTCATCCTTTACCTTCCTTGCAAAGTTTCATGTAAGTATAAAAGGAGAAGTGGTGTTCTCATTTATTTTCTACACCCTCTCGCCTACTCTCTCTATATATATACTATTATTATTATTATTATTATTATTATTATTATTATTATTATTATTATTATTATTATTATATTACCCTATAATAATAATAATAATGCCATGCTCTGTTTACTCTCAAAAACACTAATTAGTAGGGGGTGCTGCTACGATACAGGGTATTAACTTAATCGCTATTACGATTCATTTTCCGACCGATCAATATATCCAATGGATGTTTAAGTGCCGCCCACATTAGGGTTATACTTTATCGTTCGTCATTAATTTGACGGATCATCGTTAATTCGATGGATGAGTATTATACTTTGTCGTTCGTCATTAATTTGACGGATCATCGTTAATTCGATGGATGAAGTATCGCACTTTGTCGTTCGTTGTGAGAATTTGATCTCGTGAGTTATCGTAAAGGCTGTATTAAGTTATCTATCTAGTTCGTATGCATTAGGTTACAAGGCTAAGTAATAGGCTAAGCTCTGCCTGTATAAATCTGCAATATATCAAAGGCTTATCTGTAGACTACACTTTGCCCGTATGAATCTGCATGATTATAATGTGAGTCATTCTCTTTTTATCAAATTACTTTTCAAAATCATGTTTATTTTCAAAGGTTATAATTACAGTGATTAAGTTTATGTAATCACCAAATTACAGCCGGTATGTGGGGTATTGTGCACAGTATTACAGTTTTATCACTTTAGGTGGGCGAATCTAAATTTAGTGATATTCGTCATTCATTGGGGCAGCCAATGGTGATATGACCACAGTCACCGTAAAGATTCGAGTGACAAATACTGTGGGTAGTTGGTTTGATATCAGAAACATTGTAATCTTCCTTAATACTGTAAATTATAACAAATGTGTCATTTTAGTAAATAGAATGATTCACTCAGTATTTCCCGCTGACAAAACCTTTTTAAAACGCGTTTCAGGTAATTACAGTAGATTGGAGTAAAAGATAGATACGGCACTGAAAGGCATCAAGAAGTGGCTTATTTTATTAATTAAATCAATTTAAGAAATATTGTTTTATGTAATAAAATTTATCTTTATTAAAGCTACCATTGTAAAACATGGGTTTATCCCATCTATTTAATAAATAAAAATCCGGTGTTTCTAAACTCTGATATTTTTCCTAACTCACGGTCCTGATGAAATTTCCGCTGCAACGTTTTTTAAAATTAATCACCGGTACCACTGGGCTGTTCGCGACTCCCGATTCCGTCCAGGGTGGGTTGGGGGTCGTGACAGAAGGTGGTATCAGAGCCAACTCAAAAGAGCCACTGCTTTAAGCCTTTAGGTGTTATGATAATAATACCTAAACATATATAAAAGAGTTAGGAGATTGCTGTTAACTGGTAGCACATAGGATAGTATTTAGACTTGAACTTAAGAAAAGATGCCTCAGTATCAGCTTCAAGATAATCTAAGTACTTGAGTAAATAAAGTATGATGGATTTTGATATACCATAAGAATGGTGATTAGAATATTGCAAGATATGATAAATAAGCAAGAATTAATAAGTAATTATCGCTTATCTAATATTACTTGGTCTAGAATAAGATATGTTATGGGAATACAAGTTTCCTCAATTTTGGATAAAAGCCCTAATCAAAGAGGCACTTTTAAATTTTGAAAATATACTATTTATGGGAAATAGAAAATTTTCTCCGGCAAGACTGGGTATGGTGTAGCAAACTCTCCAGCTTGTCCGGATATAACGGGGTTACCTCTCCGGCGCGAACCGGATAAGACGGGGTAAATAATATGTCAAACAAGTGACAAGATTTCCCTAAATAGTATCATGATCTGATATCTGAATTGTTTTGGAAATATGAATCTGTTAAATACATGATCTTATTAAGGGTATGTATATTACAGCATGTGAAATATGTGATTATATAGATTGGTATATCTATAAAGAATTCCAAAAGTCAAATAGGAATAAAGCACAAGTATCTGTGTCTAGATTTCTTTATCAGGAATTTCTTTTCCGATACCAAACATTATTTCGTTTAATCATTTGTCTCGTAGCTCGTGTGATAAAATAAAATAATGGAAACCCTTTAAGTTAAAATGCCATCAAAAGAATTTCTAACACGTTACCATAAACTATTAATGCAAGTAAGAACCATGTAAAGTTGTGCTAGTGCACAAGAAAACACATGAAACTTAAATTTTACGTCCACAGACGTTAAAGTATGTCACACACGACTTCTAAAGGCAAGACCTTTGAAAAATATAATTGGGCACAATGGCAACAAGGCTAATCCCGTTAGTGGAAAAACTACTAATCAAAAAGGAGCACTTTGCCACATGATCCTACAAAATGAATATCGCTGAGGTACTTTGAAACAATATTTCACAATCATCGGTGCACAGTCTAATCAAAGTCATATTTATTATCACTGCAAAAGGAGTTACATACTTTGCAAATTCCCTATTTCATTTTATTTGATATTCCTTGGTAATATCACTTAATAACGATTATCATACAAAATTTTCAGATAAATTTTTTTTTTTCTGACTTCTGCATATAAAGAATTGACTTTCGTGTTTTTACTTTCCCTAAAGGTCGTCATACCATGAGGATTTCTTTCATGGTGACAAATATTGATCTATTTCATTTCTTGATAAATCCATACGTTACACATACACTATTTGTTGCACATATGGTTCATTTGATTTATGAAACCAACTGGAGGACTTCATTCTAATTTGTTGTTTTATCCAAACTCAAATATCATTTCGCTATACTCGATTTTTTTTTGGCACTGTATACCGCAGTAATGCAAAACAATGACCCTTTTATATTGAGTCAATAAATTTCTTGAGAAACTCAATTTTCTTTGGCATACATGATTTTGCTGTAACCATGTCCGAACTTTCTTATTAATACATGAACTCGTTGTGATTAAACCAAGTTCAATTGTTTGAACTTGTTCGCATTACATATTCATTTCAAATTCCCATATGATGGATTAAAGCTATCATATTCAACATAATCCCAACAACCACTTCAATTTTCTAGAACTATAAAATGCTTATTTGGTCTTCGACTTCACTAAATCATTTCTTTGATCACGGTCACCTTGTACTAACGTTTTCATAAAATTTAAAACTTGCACTAATCTCATTTATATATATATATCATATACGGATATTTACAAAAGTTATCTTAACACAAATCATGTATTAAGATAATGATACACAAATTCTTGTCATATTTTAATGTATCTCTTAAATGATTTTTACAACATCAATCTAGCCTTTCGTGATAAATTATTATTTTAACATCTTCAATCGAAAAACATTATATAAAATTTATTTTATATATGGAAACTTACATAAGTGATTACCTAATAGTATTACTATATTATTATTAGTCAACATAAGGAGGATAAGTAGGTGACTTATAATAAGAAGTACATAATTTATTGTACATGTGCTTATATTTAACCAAAATAGAAATTTCACAAACTAGGCACTTAGCTCGGTTGGCTAGACGCGCGAAAGGGTGTGGCCTAGACCCGGGTTCGATCCTGGGGACGGCTGGTTTCACCATTTTTATTAGAAATTTTTCCATTTAAGTGTATGTTTAGTTATGTAATACTAATATCAGTTTTATTATTAGTAAGAAAATATTTTAAAATACTAGGGTTATTGTCAAGGGCAAATATTGGGTAACCTAGCCTTAGTTAGGCATGGACTGGCCACCTATGCTTAAACAAAGCAGCACTAACCAATATCTAACCATGATAATGACTAGTTAAAAAAAAAAAATTCTTATGAAACGTAGACTCCATATCTATATGGAATTTTATCACATAAATATATCTTCATATATTCATAAAAATAGATATATATATATATATATAATCCTATATAAATTTTCTTTATAAAAATATTTGATATAAAGTAAATTTTTCTTATATATAAATATATATATATATATTTATATATAAGAAAGATTATTTATAACTGCTAAATTATACTGTGATAACTATATATATATAAGAAAAATCGAATATACAGTATAATATATGTGAATATACAGTATAAATCATGTATATGTATATCATATCAAAATTTATACATAAAGGTGATCGGAAATTTAAAATACTAAATAAGAGTTTAACATATCTAAATATAGTTATAACAATATTATAGGATTTCGCGATCATCTAGACGAAATCTATTATCTCACGATCATCACTTAAGATACGAACTCTAAAATAAAGATACACTAACTTTATTGTCTTTTGGTGTATCCCTGCAATTCACTTATCTCAACACTTTGATTTCTCATATCATAATTATTTGACAAATCATTTTTCATGTTTTGATTTCATTTGGAAAACTGTCAAAGTCTTCCTCAGTTACCAATCAAAGTAAGCTTTCTTTTGACAAAGAATTTTATTGATTCTAAAAGTTCTTCAGATTCATTTTAAATATCTATTGATCATATATCTTTTGGCTTGAACCTAGTCACCTTGAAAATTATATCATTTTATCTCATTCTTTTGTCATCAATTTCTTGAACTAATTCAGTTGAACCATTGAATCCTACTTATGGTACAACTCGTATTCACAAAATTTAATATTTTAATTTTGTGTCATCTACCCTAATATTATTTTTATTAACTAAAAATATGACATAAATCTAAAAGAAATATCGTAACCCAAATCTCGAGGACGAGATTTAAAACAAGGTGGGAAGAATGTAACATCCCTATTTTTATATAAGAATTATAGGTTTGGTTAAATTTATTAACCACTAGTAAACTAGTAACTAGTTTATAAATATTCAACCCAAATAGTTTTAAACTATATTTTATATAGTTGGTTGAAATATTATATTACTTAATTGGCTTGTATATGGTTGACCTTTCTAATAAAAGTATATAAAAACTTATATTATTAGACGGGTAGTCTATGGGTAAGTTAAAGATTAGAAATATAAAGTTCCTAGAAGGGCCTAGGAACCGTATAAAAAAATTAAATTATAAAAATATATTGTATTTTGAACCTACTCTAATTTTAATGAAACTTAGACCCAAATGTAGACAAAAATATTTCTCATTCTAAAGACATATTTATTATTTTCTAGAACATCATATTTTATAAGTTATACGCGCCAAATAAGTAAAGCAGTTAAATTAATTATAATATATATATAATAATAAAATAAAATATATGTATTTTGAAGTTTGGAATCCATTTTATGTCCCATATTTCGTGTTATATATATATATATATAATAAATAAATCTAACTTTACAAATATGGTAGAAAATGTATATATCATCGAGAAAATAGAAAAAAATAATAATTCTATAATTTTAAATGGTGGACATGTGTGAGAGGTGTATAGTGTACGTGTCATCTTTTCATCCTTTACCTTCCTTGCAAAGTTTCATGTAAGTATTAAAGGAGAAGTGGTGTTCTCATTTATTTTCTACACCCTCTCGCCTACTCTCTCTATATATATACTTTTATTATTGTTATTATTATTATTATTATTATTATTTACCCTATAATAATAATAATAATGCCATGCTCTGTTTACTCTCAAAAACACTAATTAGTAGGGGGTGCTGCTACGATACAGGGTATTAACTTAATCGCTATTACGATTCATTTTCCGACCGATCAATATATCCAATGGATGTTTAAGTGCCGCCCACATTAGGGTTATACTTTATCGTTCGTCATTAATTTGACGGATCATCGTTAATTCGATGGATGAGTATTATACTTTGTCGTTCGTCATTAATTTGACGGATCATCGTTAATTCGATGGATGAAGTATCGCACTTTGTCGTTCGTTGTGAGAATTTGATCTCGTGAGTTATCGTAAAGGCTGTATTAAGTTATCTATCTAGTTCGTATGCATTAGGTTACAAGGCTAAGTAATAGGCTAAGCTCTGCCTGTATAAATCTGCAATATATCAAAGGCTTATCTGTAGACTACACTTTGCCCGTATGAATCTGCATGATTATAATGTGAGTCATTCTCTTTTTATCAAATTACTTTTCAAAATCATGTTTATTTTCAAAGGTTATAATTACAGTGATTAAGTTTATGTAATCACCAAATTACAGCCGGTATGTGGGGTATTGTGCACAGTATTACAGTTTTATCACTTTAGGTGGGCGAATCTAAATTTAGTGATATTCGTCATTCATTGGGGCAGCCAATGGTGATATGACCACAGTCACCGTAAAGATTCGAATGACAAATACTGTGGGTAGTTGGTTTGATATCAGAAACATTGTAATCTTCCTTAATACTGTAAATTATAACAAATGTGTCATTTTAGTAAATAGAATGATTCACTCAGTATTTCTCGCTGACAAAACCTTTTTAAAACGAGTTTCAGGTAATTACAGTAGATTGGAGTAAAAGATAGATACGGCACTGAAAGGCATCAAGAAGTGGCTTATTTTATTAATTAAATCAATTTAAGAAATATTGTTTTATGTAATAAAATTTATCTTTATTAAAGCTACCATTGTAAAACATGGGTTTATCCCATCTATTTAATAAATAAAAATCCGGTGTTTCTAAACTCTGATATTTTTCCTAACTCACGGTCCTGATGAAATTTCCGCTGCAACGTTTTTTAAAATTAATCACCGGTACCACTGGGCTGTTCGCGACTCCCGATTCCGTTCAGGGTGGGTTGGGGGTCGTGACAGAAGGTGGTATCAGAGCCAACTCAAAAGAGCCACTGCTTTAAGCCTTTAGGTGTTATGATAATAATACCTAAACATATATAAAAGAGTTAGGAGATTGCTGTTAACTGGTAGCACATAGGATAGTATTTAGACTTGAACTTAAGAAAAGATGCCTCAGTATCAGCTTCAAGATAATCTAAGTACTTGAGTAAATAAAGTATGATGGATTTTGATATACCATAAGAATGGTGATTAGAATATTGCAAGATATGATAAATAAGCAAGAATTAATAAGTAATTATCGCTTATCTAATATTACTTGGTCTAGAATAAGATATGTTATGGGAATACAAGTTTCCTCAATTTTGGATAAAAGCCCTAATCAAAGAGGCACTTTTAAATTTTGAAAATATACTATTTATGGGAAATAGAAAATTTTCTCCGGCAAGACTGGGTATGGTGTAGCAAACTCTCCAGCTTGTCCGGATATAACGGGGTTACCTCTCCGGCGCGAACCGGATAAGACGGGGTAAATAATATGTCAAACAAGTGACAAGATTTCCCTAAATAGTATCATGATCTGATATCTGAATTGTTTTGGAAATATGAATCTGTTAAATACATGATCTTATTAAGGGTATGTATATTACAGCATGTGAAATATGTGATTATATAGATTGGTATATCTATAAAGAATTCCAAAAGTCAAATAGGAATAAAGCACAAGTATCTGTGTCTAGATTTCTTTATCAGGAATTTCTTTTCCGATACCAAACATTATTTCGTTTAATCATTTGTCTCGTAGCTCGTGTGATAAAATAAAATAATGGAAACCCTTTAAGTTAAAATGCCATCAAAAGAATTTCTAACACGTTACCATAAACTATTAACGCAAGTAAGAACCATGTAAAGTTGTGCTAGTGCACAAGAAAACACATGAAACTTAAATTTTACGTCCACAGACGTTAAAGTATGTCACACACGACTTCTAAAGGCAAGACCTTTGAAAAATATAATTGGGCACAATGGCAACAAGGCTAATCCCGTTAGTGGAAAAACTACTAATCAAAAAGGAGCACTTTGCCACATGATCCTACAAAATGAATATCGCTGAGGTACTTTGAAACAATATTTCACAATCATCGGTGCACAGTCTAATCAAAGTCATATTTATTATCACTGCAAAAGGAGTTACATACTTTGCAAATTCCCTATTTCATTTTATTTGATATTCCTTGGTAATATCACTTAATAACGATTATCATACAAAATTTTCAGATAAATTTTTTTTTTTCTGACTTCTGCATATAAAGAATTGACTTTCGTGTTTTTACTTTCCCTAAAGGTCGTCATACCATGAGGATTTCTTTCATGGTGACAAATATTGATCTATTTCATTTCTTGATAAATCCATACGTTACACATACACTATTTGTTGCACATATGGTTCATTTGATTTATGAAACCAACTGGAGGACTTCATTCTAATTTGTTGTTTTATCCAAACTCAAATATCATTTCGCTATACTCGATTTTTTTTTGGCACTGTATACCGCAGTAATGCAAAACAATGACCCTTTTATATTGAGTCAATAAATTTCTTGAGAAACTCAATTTTCTTTGGCATACATGATTTTGCTGTAACCATGTCCGAACTTTCTTATTAATACATGAACTCGTTGTGATTAAACCAAGTTCAATTGTTTGAACTTGTTCGCATTACATATTCATTTCAAATTCCCATATGATGGATTAAAGCTATCATATTCAACATAATCCCAACAACCACTTCAATTTTCTAGACTAAAGGACTAAAGGGCTCTTGGAGATAGAGAACAAAAGAAAACGGCTATCACCATGGGACCTCAACCGGTATGCTATGGGGAGGTCTTCAATACATAGGTTAGGGCAATGGCGAGATTTGATTTGGTCTAGCACCATCAAAACTCGCCAGACCATTGGCATATTTTGGGCGTAACTAAGGCCGGTGAGGTCAAAGAAACGAGAGATGAAGGGTGGAAATGGATACCGGAGTCCCAAAGAAAAGGGGTAGGCGAAAAAGCAGACCCACTCGTTTGTTGACACGTCTGATCAGACCTCCCGATCAAAAGGGCGAATGACTGTTCCAGCGAGAAAGGCACCAGAATTCTTGAGGGCAGCGATATCAGCATTGTTAAAACAGCAGATTTCTTTTTCTGGTTCTCGTATGAGGTTTTGACTCACGAGGGTTGCGACTGGTTCATCCAAACGAGATCTTGTCCGTGATGCCATGAAGGGTATCAAGCAAACTAAAAGAAATTCAGGAAAAAGAACAGAGGATGAAGGAAAGGATGATTACCTGAAAATCGCTTGAAGAGTAATGATAACAAGAAGAAATATCTCAGCTAATTATAGGCTGAATATAGGGGGTAAAGAGTAAATATTGCATTGAAAATGGCACAATGTCACCTCAACCATCGTTTCGATTTAATTGCCTCGATTTACGAGATAGAATTTTTAAAATATATCCGTTGGATTGGTATACCAACAGATATATTTGGGGACAATTGTTATGGGCCATTTTTTGAGTATATATATCCTGACTAATATCCTGCTTTTGGTTGTTTACTTGTGATCAGGATACTGGATTAGGATATTGGTATCATCCTGGGCCATATCCTGGTGTTAACTAAATTAACCACGTGTAGGTAAGAGGCTGTGGGTTACTAACGGTCAGATGGACTTCTTCTCCTCAAGACTCGGGCGTATCTGTTATGTGAGAGACGTTGAACCCGAAAGACCAGGTCTACAACGTTCGAATGGGGAATATTCGCTGGATCCCGGTTTGTTAGGGTAGTTTGTTGCATTTCTTTTACTATAAATAGATGGGGGCGGATCAGATTAAGGCACGCAACTTTCACACACACTTTCGAACACTTTTGCTCTCTAGCTTTCAGCAGTCACTACACACAAACACTTGTAATCGAATTACATTGTAACACCTAGTTTATCCGCATCACATCCTGCACTGTATCCTGAGATTTAAAGCAATAGAAGAACAAGGCAGCTGCGATTGTCAGCTCCCGAGGTTTTGTGCCGGCGATCTAGATTGATCAAGGGCTTTCCTCGTATATCACGTGTCAACCTTTACTTTTTCGCTCATTGTTTGGTCATAGATACAACTCAATATCCTGAGCCGTATCCTGAAACTGTTTTTGCAATTAACTTGATTAACATATTTTCGACACTCATTTCTAGCACACTACCTCACTTAACTAATTTGATCACTTAATTGCTTCGGTAATTTTTGACCAAAACACCATTCATATATGTTTGATCTGTACTCACTTACATATTCAAACATTACATTCATATATGTTTGATCTGTACTCACTTCAAACATTTCATTCATACATATTTGATCCATACTCACCTACGGGTTCAAGACTTTCATTCATATAAGTTTGACCCGTAATTACTTACGGATTCAAAACTTTCTTTCATATAAGTTTGATCCGTACTTACCTACGGAGTCAAAACTTTCATTCATACATTTTATTCATACAAGTTTGATCCGTACTTACCTACGGATTCAAGATTTTCATTCATATAAGTTTGATCTGTACTTACCTACAGAGTCATAACTTTCATTCATACCTGTCATTCATATAAGTTTGATCCGTACTTACCTACGGAGTCAAAACTTTCATTCATACCTTTCATTCATATAAGTTTGATCCATACTTACCTACGAAGTCAAAACTTTCATTAATACCTTTTATTCATATAAGTTTGATCCGTACTTACCTACGGAGTCAAAACTTTCATTCATACCTTTCATTCATATAAGTTTGATCCATACTTACATACGGAGTCAAAACTTTCTTTCATATCTTTCATTCATATAAGTTTGATCCATACTTACATACGGATTCAAACCTTATTTCATTCTCGTCTACAGTACAAATTTCTTTTAATTTTTGAAAACATTCTTGCTTCATATCCTTACATCTTGCAATAGTTTATGCGATAATTCATTCCATATGCCTTGTTTTATTTTATTTTATTTTTTTTTTCAACCACTCCATGAATAATCATGAGAGGGTTTGAGTACTTCTTGCAATAACTCATTCACTCTAAGAGATACAACACATGAACTTCCTTAACCTGCTTCGAGTCTACTATCCATTCCCTGACCCATGGTATACATCTATGAGGAGCATATCACTCCATTGTGTTTCCTATGCACTCAAGGTTATATTACTTCCATTTCTTTCCAATTTTAAACGCATTTCATACTTTATATTCTTGTGATATTTCATTCTCGTACACCGAGTGTACATCTTGAGTTGACCCATATCCAATCTGAGTAAACCCATTTCCATTCTAAACTCATTCATTATTTTGTTAACACAAATTTCCAATCCTTTGACTCGTGCATCATGCCACATAGTTAACTTCCATTCTTTGATATTTATAATCACACAAAAATGAATGATCCTTTTACAACTTTCTAATCGTATGAATTTTAGCTTCGAGACACTATAGCACAACATGAATTAGTTTTATAGGTTTTGATAGCCTTACTGCGTGTTTCGGGAGTTTAATGGGGTCAACGGGTTAAAGGGGCTCGGGACATTTAAAACGTGAAAAAAAACGTAAATCAAATTTGTTTCCCCATCATTCATGACCCCTATCATGAGATTCTACATGAAATTAAATTACCGAAATCGTAAATTTTTACCTCTTTCAAATCCTGGAGTGAACACACCCTACGTACGAGCTTTCGGTTTAAGTCCAAGCATTCTCAGTCATTGATATGACTTCCTATAGTCACTACGTCATACTATGAGAAAATAAATTTTAACTCCTATTTCATTTGTCATCCACCTTTAGGCAACCTATTTGATTTATCTCTCACTTAAGTATTCATCATCCATATCTATCAAAGTTCATACCGAATTCATATACCTTCAACTTTCTTTCCAATTATAGTTTACTTACTACTTGCAAAACCAAGAAATCATACCTTTTGATCATTCCCTTCCAACGTGTAAAGTATGTCCTCACGTACTACCAAATTTGAGTAAGTGGCCGTTTCTTGTTTCATCTACCTGAAGCATGGTTTTTTTTTCACAACCTAATCCTTACTGCAAAACATCACAGTTAGTTGTATTGTACCAAAAATCATTCTATATTACCTTTCCTACGGGTCTTGATCGGGTCTTGGATTATACGTTTTTCTCTTACCAAGAGCACACTGATTTGAGTTCAAGCACATGTTCATTTGTACTTGGAT
>JARYGA010031489.1:0-54376 GCA_030545235.1 Helianthus tuberosus
TATGGTTTTCAATATAAACTTTGCCATAATTTTTGTTACAAAAACACAAGTATTGGAGGTTGGTTTTTATAAATAAAAATGAATAAATATATATTTAGAATATATAAGACATGATGTGTGTGAATATTGTATACTTTGTGTAATAGTTATATTATTTTATGGTTAAAGTAATATAACTTAACATATACCAAGAAATTACAATCCAAAATATTACCAAAAATCACAAGGAATAAATACACAAGTTACACACACAATATTGGGAAACCGAACGAAAGAATGTAACTTACATAATATTCCGGAAAATACATTTATAAGTATATTTTTGGTGAATAATATTTTGGACACAAAGGAAAATATGATTTTTCCAATTATTACAAAGTTATATCGTATTTTTGACAAGGAGAAAATATATTATTTTTGGGAAGTAAAATATATTTTCTTGGAATTTTAGAAGATATATTATTTTTTGAAAAAATATATATTTTCTTGGGTAAACTTGAAATACATTATTTTCGGACAAAATAAGTTTATAAATATTTTCTAAGTGAGACTTGAAAATATATTATTTTGGAACTACAAATATTTTTGCCAAAAGGAAAAATTATAAATATTTTTTCTAAGAAATACTTCTTGAATATATTTTGGGAAATACATATTGGTGGATTTTTATTAAGAATAATGCGCCGGAAGTTTAATATAAATTTAAGTATAAGAATACTTAACAATTACAAGAAGATACGTATCCTCGTACATATAAATCCACACCGGAATACGACGCTAATACATGGCAAGTTATACAAATACAAATATACCCATCCTTGGGAAGGATATACATGAGAAGTGTTAAGTTAAAATATTAATTATTTTAACAAATAATTAAACACTTGGAATATTAAGGAAGACGCCTTGAAACATAACTCAAAGACACTAGTCATTACTAAGTCATGGCACGACCCACTCGTCTAATGGACCATAGTACGCATGTAGGTAGCCGTGCGTTCTAGAGGAAGCTTTGAGTTACATCGGATACAAGGAACGCAAAAATGTGAGTTCATGTCCCCCTTTTCTTAAATGTTTTCGGTTTTATAATTCTCGGGGGTGAAATACATGTTACATACTGATTACAAACAATTACAAATGGTATGATTAGTTAAGGAATGTACTGCTAGATCACGTGAATGGGTAGGCGATTAACTTAAGACCATTAATCCTTGTATAAGGACCGAGGGGCATCAGTGATAGATCTATTGGGTGTTGCGAGCCCCACCCATGGGACTGCGAGTTGGTCGCATGTGGTGACTATGTCGTTCCGCCGGAGGGGCCGGTACGAAATACGCTTACAGGGTTGAGTGCTTCCTATACCATGTCACACATATTAATGTATTAGCTACACATTAATTGATCTGTTTTTCTTGTTGCTTCATACCAGTTTACAAGTACATACATACATACATACAAAGGTTTTCAAGGATGATTCATGCACACATACTAAACACATGAACTCGCTCAACTTTTGTTGATGTTTTCAAACTACATGTATTTCAGGGAATTAGTAAGTGGATCTGGCGGGCGTTGGAAGTTTTATGGTGCGATAGGAATAAAGATGTCATCCATGGTCCTTGGGTTTGGTCAGTGTGTCTTATTCCTGGACGAGACACGTCTTCCAAACCTTAGTTACATCTAATATCTTTTGACGAGTCCTTAGTGAACTCATAAACAATTTGTATGGTTTGTAAAACTTGAAATTGAAGTCTACATTTTAAACAATGTTGTTATGTTTTAAACTCATTTAATGGATGACAAATCTATGGTTTTATTATATAGTTGTTGTTATGATTGAATGCAATGGTATTAAGAAAGTCACACCATAATCACGCTTCCGCAAAGGTCAGGGTGTGACAGCTTGGTATCAGAGCTTCGATTGTAGCGAACTAGGATTCCTTCTCGAGTCTAGACTACAATCATTAGGGCTCTCACAAAAACATTTTTACATACATGTTTTCATTGCATACACGAAACGCCCAGATCCAGGAAACAAACACTTTTACAAACAAAAGACATGAAACACATTTCAAAGTTTATGTTTATGATTCAGTCTGAGAGACTGGGAAGTTCAGTCTGAGAGACTGGGAAGTTTAGTCTGAGAGACTGGGAAGTTCAGTCTGAGAGACTGGGAAGTTTAGTCTGAGAGACTAGGGAGTTTAGTCTGGGAGACTGGTTGGGTAAGTCTGGAAGACTAGGTGGTTTAGTCTGGGAGACTAGGAAGGATAGAAAGTTTCATGAAGAACAATGTGAAAACATGATTACATGATGAATTATCTTTGTTTGCAATATACTAAGTGTTAGTGATTACTATGGATATACATGCTATGACTATTATGTACCCGCACACATGTCACTTTCCTCAGAGAGCGAGTTGTCAGATGTTGACGACCCTATGGCCACCGCTAGAGATAATGAGACTGCACCTGCGCTAGATATATTTACGTCAGACACTGAAAGTGACCCTGACATGCCGACTAAGGACGAGGACAACCTCCAACCATTCATGCTACCAGATCTTGGTGATGATTTACCCTTGCTGATGGCTCCCCTGATGCGGATCCTTTTGTCACTCTTGTTTTGATCCATGACCACCCCATCACTGGTCATTTCGATGGTGAGCCTATCATGACTCCAAACCTCGACGCCGTACCTCTCATGGTCATTCCTCCCGAGAATATGCCTCTTGACGGTTTGTTTGTTGATGTTCCTCTTAAGTTAGCTTGATGTTGCACCTACTGATCCTAAGCCCTTGCTTAATCATGACCCCATTTCTTTCGGTTTACCAGACATTGCACCCCTTATACCGGACCCAGTACCTGCACCTGATGGTCTTCTCTTTTGCTGAGACATTTGTTCCTGCACCCGCACCCGCTGATGTTGCTCCTTTCCTCCTGTGGAGTCCGACGTCCATCGCACCGGTTTGCCTATTGCTTTCTTTCAAGACATACCCGCACCCCATCCAAGGGAAGGTACCTTTGGCCAGCACCTGCGTGACGGTCTTTTTGTATCAGCAGCTTTTCCACAGATCCTTCAGGCTGTACTGTTCATTTCTTCACCGCTGGACGAGCCATTCCGATGGTTCCTATCATGCCCTACGCTGATTTCTGACCCCTACCATCCCTCACATTATGGAAGCTACACACGGGATGAGTTGCTCCTGTTACTTCAGCTACAGTTTGAGGTTTTGAGTTATAGAGTTTTGGAGCTTGAGCTGACATTACGTCCTCCACCCTGTCAATACCAGTATACTTTGATCCTCCACATTCATCACTGTCTCCTTTTTGCACTCTCACCTGCTGCTATTACACCTTCTTAGGTTTTGATGCTCGTTTCTTTACTATCAAGCAGCAGATTAGATACTTACTACGCCGTATATTCAAGCTCGAGGAGAAAGTCGCACAGGATAGCAGTTTGCTTTTCTTCACTCCTCCACCTCAGACACCAGTATAGTTGGTTTTCGGTTTTATGCGGATTGCATTACTTTTGGGAAAAGACACTACTAATAAGCCGAGATTGTAGAGACTTTTGAAGACCACTTTTGACCCCGCGATTTTGGTACACCGATAGACTTATTGGACGAGGGTAGGGTGACCCTGTGTCCCTTTTAATGTAACGCACTTTGTAAACAATGTGATTGTGGTCGGTAAACAATGAAAGCTCAGTCGCCATGTCCTCACTTAGCACGTTGTTGATCTGCATGTGTGCTCTATAATAGTGATGCTACGTGCTTGCTTGTTATGTTCTCATTAAACATGTTCCTATCTACAAGTTGTGCTATAGTTGTGATGTTATGTGATTGATTGTTATAACGATTGCTTATATATGTATATATATACACATCTCCTAGGTCTCGTTTGTTAAGTAGATGCTGATGTGCTTGTGACTTTAATGAGACCTGACCCATCCGATCTTCTTCTTAGAAGATGTCTATTCAAAGGAACACCGATACCAACAACCCTCTGCCGACGACAGAGGCGGAATTACAAGAGCGCATCTCACAAGCCATCACATAGCACGAGGCCCTTCGCTGCGAGCGCAGTGGAGGTACCACATGAAATAACCCGCCCAACGGTAATGTTTAGTCACTTAAGACACATTACAAAAACGTTTGGACATTTCCAAGTGTGCCTTGCTAATGACTCTCGTGAATGATGTTGCTTATATCGCAGGCTGCACCTACAAGCAGTTCTTGGGCTGCAAGCCCCTAGATTTCGACGGAACTGGGGGTGCCTTAGCCTTCGTGCTCTGGGCTGAGAAGACGGATTCTGTTTTGCGGTTGAGCAAATGTGCCCCAGAGCATCAGGTCACGTACATTTCCGGACTGCTTCAAGATGTGGCTCTGTCATGGTGGAACCTCCAGGTTCAGATGTTGGGCGAGGCTGCTGCGTATGCTTTGACATGGGACGAACTGAAAGAACTAATGCATAAGAAGTACTGCTCGAGAGCAGAAATCCAGAAATTGGAAACTGAGTTCTGGAACTTGAAGATGGAAGGTCCAAAAATAGCTGAGTACGTGCAGAGATTCCATGTTCTGTCTCGTGTTGTCCCCTACATGGTAGAACCAGAATTTAAAAAGATCGAACGTTTCATCGGGGATTGGCACCTTAGATTCTAAGCCTGGTGACAACATCTAAACCTCCAACAATTAACGCAGTTATTGACTTGAGTGTGGCGCTCACTGAAGAAGCGATTAGACTAGGAAGATTTTCAACCTCTGAGGAGAAAAAGGAGACTCATGTGGAGTCATCTGGAGATAACAAGAGAAAGTTTGGAAACTTCAAGCAGGGTGCTCAGACGAATAACAACAACAAGGCCAAAAAGGGAAAATAGTACATGGGTAAACTACCTAAATGCGATAGGTGTCGACGACATCATACCGGGCGATGTAAAACTGGAAAGTGTGACAACTGTGGCAAAGTGGGGCACTGCAAGGAAACGTGTTGGCACAAGACGGGACGTGGAAAGAGAGGTCAAGGGTGTTTTAACTGCGGTGACATGGGGAACTTTAGGAAATATTGCCCAAGGGAGATTAAACAAGATCATGGGAAAAATGTCTAACACCGGAGCTAGGGAAGCACGCGAGGATCCAAACATGGCCATCGGTACGTCTCATAGTAGTCAATGTTGTGCGTCTGTTCTATTTGACATTGTTGTCAAATTTTAGCTTCAGAATATACTTGTTTTAGTAGTAAGTAAGATAGATATCCAGTACTCGATAGAACTAGCTTAAGGGAAGCTTCGACGTGGTAATTGGGATGGATTGGTTGTCGAGCAATCAAGCGGAGATTATTACCCGCACCCCGATGGCAAATGAAGAAACAATCATGATTCATGAAGGTAAGCAGAATACGCCCCTACAGCTTCCATATTGCTTGAAGGCACGAAAGTTGTTGCGTAATGGATGTGTTGTTTCTGGGCTCATGTCGTGGACAAGGGAACCGAAGATCCAAAACTCGAAGATATCCCTGTGATAAGGGAATATCCTGAAGACTTCCACGAAGACTTGCCAGAATTATCTCCTCAACGACAAGTCGAATTTCGCATCGATTTGATTCCAGGCGTCGCGCCTGCAGTCAATGCACCTTAGCGACTTACACCTTCGGAGATGCAAGGATTATCAGTGTAACTTCAGTAGTTGATAGGGAAGGAAGATAACAGACCAAGTTTCCCGCTTTGGGTAACCCCAGTTTTGCTCGTCAAGAAGAAGGACGATAGCTTTCGTACGAACGTCAAACTACCAGGAGCCAAACGAGCTAACCAACAAGAGTCGGTGACTCATGCTAAGGATTAATGAATTACTTATTTAACTAACTGTGAGGATCCAACTACTATTTCACGACTGATCGATGATCAAGTGTCATTAGCTGTAAATTCAGGAAGAAAGTATACCGGGGAAATTGTGGGACAATAACTTGTTTTAAACGTACACAAAAATGGTGTTTCCTACACGACACACAAAACACTTTTACACAGAATACGAAACTTTGAGAATCTAGAAAACATGTACTTAGGACCTTTGGGAACCCAGGTCCAAACTCGTAAAGGTTGCTTAGGAACCACACCTATTAACTCAAGCAAACCCCATTATCCTGACATATATGCTATTTCAGTTTACCAAGTAGAAAGTACTCAAATTTCTTTTGTTAAAATCTTCTCTTTTGCTTCTAGCGAGTAGATGTTTGCATCTCTACTCCCCTTAATGGTAGTTACATCGCGTTAATTTTCTTCGCTGAGAGCGAACACATATTTGCTTCGATACTTGGTCATTTCTTCATTTTAGCAAATACTCATTGTTTCATTACTTGAAAACTTGTATGTTACGCATGCACCATTTGCTACGCATACGGTTTCATTTCGAATAAACGCTTCATTGAAGTTCAAATATTATGTTACTAAATCTAATTACTGATTTGTAATTCGAATGACCTACATTATGGTAATTGTTGGCTTCCTTGTTATCAAGTCAACACACTTTCTTGAGACTTCATTTCTTTCAAGTTACATTCATGATTTATCTTCGTAACCATGCTGAGATTCCCTTGTTGATACATACGTTTATTGTCAGGTTACCAAGTTCAATTGCTTGAACTTATCCATTTCACATATTCAATTTAAGACGCCATATGATGTATTGAGAGCATCATATTCAAACATTTTTGCAAAGGTTCTTTTGTTTCGAGTCGTAGTAGACTTGATTGGTCTACGACTCCACTAAATCGTTTATTGATTTCAATACCTTACGATGATACTTTCACAAAATTGAAGCTTGCGCTAATTTGGTTACGCACCTCATACACAGATTTAATTGTCTATTTATTTGCTCTAAACCCGTTTTGTTTATCACGATTAAAGCGGTCTCAACACAGTTGTGTGCTAAGGCAATGGTACATAGATTCATTTCATAGCACGGTGTACCTCCTAACGATTCTTTCATGGTCGATCGAATGTCTTGCGGTACTTATTACTTTTTCATCTTCGATCAGAAACAGTAGTTCTTTGATGTTCCATATTCGATTGAAAACCCCATGACGCTGTTTAAATCAAATTTTCAGAGTTGTTTCAGTACACTTTCATTTGTTTTCAAACTCGGTGAACTTGTGTCGGTCACCGCTACTATTGAAATATGTCAATTATGACACCTTGTGGTGTCATTACAAATTTGTAGCTTATGCTAATCATATTCAACCGTCTCACACAAAACTACGCATACCTTTGTTTGAACATTCTGTTGGTACATACGTCTGTCGACTTCGTCTTGTATCGAGTCTTGCATTGTTAATGGCATGAAGATCAAGAAAACAAGTCAAAAAGTTAATTCCGCTTGAAGCTGCTAATTCCGCTTGAAAGGGTCTTTTGGTAATTCCAAACGGAATTAGTCATGTAATTCCATTTGAGTAGATAATTCCCTTTGAATAGGTAATATCGCTTGTAATGTGATTCCGTTTGAGTCTTGTTCAAGCGGAATTACAAAGTCTATAAATAGGTGATAGGCCTTGTCATTTGAAATGAAATTAGCAAGAGTGTTTCCGACGGCGAAGCTCTGTCGAAGTGTCTACAGACTTGTATTTGTTACCAGATCAATAGAAAGACAGCTAAAAGTGAATATCTTGCTGAATCACACACAATATGTCTGTTTCCGCCTTTCATATTGTGTAGAACGCCTCTGATCGACTCGTCTCGGGTCCGTACACAATCCTACATGTGGTATCAGAGCTCAGGAGGAGGAGTTCTACAGTTTTCAGCTTGATTTCATCTCATTTTCTTACTTCTACACCTTCTTTTATAAATTGAACAAGTTTTAACGGTTAAAATGACCTGATTTTTTCACAACATAAGCGAAATTGTGTTTTAACAAATCCTTGAGAAAATCAGTTCAAAATTCAAAGTAAAAATGACAAAAAAATGGGCCAAACAGTTAATTCCGTTTGAACGAGTACTATAATTCCGTTTGAAAGTTGGTGGTAATTCTGCTTGAAAACGTAATTTCGCTTGGGTATTCCGCTTCAGTGTTGTTATTCCGTTTGAAAGTTTGAAACGGAATTAGTAATTCCGCTTCAAATTGGTATTCCGTTTGAAATTTCAAACGAAATCAGTAATTTCGTTTGAAGAGTCTAATTTTGCTTGAAACTTTAATTTCATTTGAAGTTTGTGTGTAGGTTAATCTCGCTTGAAAGGGGAATCTCGCTTGAAGTAATTCCGTTTGAAACCTAATCTCGTTTGAAAGTGATTGTTTTGTGAAAAAGTTTACCGAATCATGAGTGAAGAATTTTATAACGCATTTGCAACATCCCCAACTACTCCGGCTACCATTGCTCAAAGCATGAACTTGGAAAACGAAACTGGAACTATGTAAAAACCCCCGAAGCTAATGAGCATTGAGGAGTATTACGGTTGGAAAGATAGGTTTGAAAACTGGGTTCAAGCTAATCATTTGAGATCTTGGGAGTGTATTTTGAAAAAATATGTATTACCACGTACTGATCTGCAAGTTGAAAAAACAATCTCTGAGTTCACTGATAAAGAACGAGACATGTACAAAGCTGAAAAGATGATGATTAGTGTACTTTAGCAAGCTATTAAAGAAGACATCTTTGTATTGCTTCAACATGACAAAACTTCAAAATCAATTTGGGATGCTCTTAAAATAAAATTTGAGGGAAGTGAGAAGATGATCAAAAGTAAAAAGGCATTGCTTAAGAAAGAATTTGATCTATTCACAAGTCTGCCAGGGGAAGATACAAAGAAATTGATTGAAAGATATTGCCACTTAGTGCGTTCTATGTCATTGTTAAGCATAACCAAAGAACGAGAGGAATGGGTTGACAAATTAGCTGATGCTTTACCTCAGAAAGAATGGGGTACATTTTTTATGATCTTAAAGAACACCGGAGAATATGATGGTTTGACGATTTCTCAGTTCATTGAGAAGATTGTGGGTCAAGATCTTGAACAACAAAAGATTGCGAGGATGAGTAATCCGAGTGGTCAACAAGATGTGAAAATGTATTACAAAGGCAATGTTCAAGAGGCTGAAATGAGTCCGAAGATTCAAACTGCTTTTAGTGCTGGGAACTCATCTGGAAATATTGATCAAAGTCTAAACAACAGCAGTGGATTTTCTTCATATCCAAGTGTTAATCCTAAAAGTTCAACTTCAAGCTTTCATTCTCAAAGCTCAAAAAGTGGAAATGGTTATGTGATACAGTGCAATATTGCATTGAATCTTCCAGATGGTCAAAGCTTTTCTGAAGAAATTGCAAAAGATCACATGGCGTTACTTGCAACTGTGTTACAATCTTATGAAGGTTTGGTTGCAGGAAGGATCGGAAATCCTATGCTGACGAAAGAGGATTACGATCAGATAGATGCTGAAGAGATGGAGCTCATGGACATCAAATGGTGCTTAGCTAGTGTCTTGAGAAGAGCTAAAAAGTTCAAAATGATTACAGGAAGAAATGATTTCTTGGATGCACGTGTTTCTACTTTGGGTTTTGATAAATCTAAAGTTACTTGTTTTCGATGCAGGGAGAAAGGTCATTTTAAAAGAGAATGCAAAAATCAGGAAGCGAGTGGAGCAAAGAATCCATTTGGAAAAGATGATTATTATTGGAAAGCCATATATCAACAAGTTGCTCATCAATCGCATCAATAAAAGGATTCACAAACTGCTCATGGGAAAATGATCGAAGATGCAAACAAGAAAGCTTATTATGGTATCATTGATCAAGACGATGAGAAAATGGCTCCAGGATTTACCTGGGATAAGTTTGTGAATGAGAATGGGGAGTTTAAAGCTTTCGTTGCAAAGATAGTTCAAGAACCTGATTTGTTTACAGAATGGATGAAAGTGATTGGTGTTCATGAGAGGAATCAAGAAGAAGAATCTGTTTCATCCGATGAAAGTTCAGATGAAGCAACTGTTTTTGATCAAACAACATCGGATTCTGTTTCTTCAGATGATAGTTCTGAAAAGACGATAGATTTTGATCAATCACCAAATGTTGACAGTAGTGATGATGAGGAAGAAATGCATATCAATATTGCAAAAACTCATTTATCTCCTGAAAGTTTTCAATTTTATTTTGCAGATCGCTTGGAGAAATTGGAGAAGAGACGAGCAGCAAAAGAACTGAAAAGAAGGAATGTGAAAGCAAAGATCAAAATGAAAAGATTGTTCAAAATGAAGAGGTTAAAATTGCTGAAAATTTTGTTGAAAAAGAGAAGGTGAGTGAAGTTGAAAAAGTTGTTGAAGTGGAAAATATCGTTGAAATAGAAGAGATTGAGGAAGTCATCAAGCCTTGCTTCAAGTGTTTAGAATCTTGAAAACAATGTGCAGAAAAAGATGAGAGTTGAGTGAGCAAGATAAGATGATAGAACAATTACTGTTCAATCTCAATTATGTGAAAGAGTCGTATGACGTTTTGAACAGAACAGTAACTGGTCTACAAAAGACTAATTCAGAAAGAGGAGATGCATTGACTATGATGAATGCTGTGACGATGACAAAGCAGAAGGCGATTAATCATTACATTGAAGAATGTGCAAAGTTGCAACGGGAGTTAGAAAATGAAAAGATAGAAAATGAAAGAATCAGACGGTTATTACAAAGCTATTCTAGTTCTGATTATCTGATTGATCGAATTTATCCAACTGCTGCAGGTCTTGAAGCATTTAAAGATGAAAAGCCAAAGAAGAAGGATACTGGTAAGAAACAGAGTGTTAATTATAACAAGTGTCCGCCTCCAATTTGGGAAGGGTATTCTCCTAGAAAACCGAATAAGGAGCAAGTCGAAAAAGCAGTTAATATAAAGTTAAAGTCCGATATAACCGATGAATTACCAGAAAACATTGACGTCATTTTTACATCGTCTGACACTGATCATGAGTCCGAGTTAATAAAAAAGGTGGTCGATCAGGTGTTGGATACAGATGAGGAGTCGGAGTTAAAGTCTGAATCAAAGTCCGAGTCTGGGTGTTCAAGTTCGTCAGTCAAAAGTTCGAGTTCGTCGGTCAACAATTCAAAGTCGTCGGTTAAACGGGTTTACAATAAAGAATTCCTATTATCAAAATCTAATTTGAATGACGAATCAGTCAAAGTGGCATATACTTTGAAAGATTCAGACAAATTATATTCTGATGAGGAATTCCCAATAAGAAGTGTTCAAGTTAAAAAGATCAAAAAGGTTTTCAAACTAACAGAAATCAATATTTCTGAAATAAAGGATGTAAATCTTACTGAAAAACCTAAAAATACACTTCAAGAGTTCAACAACGTTTAAACAAGAAAAAAGGTTACGGTTCTGGTCCTGGTTTTCAAAAGAAACCAAACCATAACGGTAATTTCAAAAGGAAAGGTCTTGGATTTATTCCACCTGAAAATTATAAACATGAAAAAAATTCTAAAACAAATACAAAATTTGTTTCAGGGACAAGCTGTGAAGAGGAATCAAAAAGCTCATTCTGGAAACAATCAAACGAAGAATTCCTTGCCAAGAAGCAAGAGAATGTGAAGAATGGAGCTAGTCAAAGAAAGGAAACAAGAACCTGTTACAAATGCAATGAAGTTGGTCATATTGCATGGAACTGTACAAAAGCAACACAGACAAAACAGGGAGTTTCTTGTAAACTTAAAGAAAAAGTTGTTGAGAAAAATGAACCACCAACTGAAAATTTTAAAATTTTTGAAAATTCAACATATGAAGTTGGTGAGTGTTCAAATAGAAATTTTTATCAAAAGAGAGCTAAACATGACAATCAAATGTGGGTTGTTAAGAAGTTTTATGAGAAACTCGGTGATGAATCTGATTCCACAAAGTCAGACGAGCCACAGGTTGAGGTTAAAGAAGAAAACTCAGTACCTCCAATGGATGATGTTCATTTTCCACCATTGAGGGCTGAAAATTTTAAATCAAAGGTTGGAAAGGTTGAGATCTCGAATCAATTCTATTCTGAGAAGAAAAAATTTGATGTTGAGAAAGTGTTTAATGGAAATGTGAAAAAGATTTTTGGAAAAATGGTCGAGGGAAAGGCTAAAGGGGTAAAATATTTTTATGCCACAAAGAAAGCAACTTATTACCCAGGTGAAGATAATGAGGAAACATCCAAGTTTGGTGCAGCTTGGATATCTGTTTTTCATAAGTGAAAAGTATGACTTGCCGGAGCTCCCAAGTTGGTAAGTGAGGAGCAGGTATCGGCATCTTTCTTGAGAAATTCACGAAAGTGATTTCGTCTTACATGTGGTAAATCAGGGACATTAAGTTGTACTTGATTTTCTACAAGTGATATTGTTGTTAAAATCTAAAATTGTTATATTTTTCAAATGGTTGAGAAAAACAATATGATGAACCCCAAACTTACAAATGGTTTAAAAATCAACAAAACTAATTTTTCGGAAAAATCATTTTTGGTTAAAACAAACTTAAGTGTTTTGAAATTATAATGAGAAAATAGTTTGTTGAAAGGGGGAGTTCTGATTGTTTATGCCAGGTGGATGGCGAATTGAAGTGATTTGATATCAGTTGTCACGTTGTTTGTACAGTTTGTTTTCAAATTTCCTTTAAATGTGTTTGTATTTTAGGGGGAGTAAGAAATTTCAGAAAATCCAAAAACATTAGAAATTTGAAAAAGTAAAAAACATGATAAAATCAAAAACGAGTTTTGTTGTATAAAAGAGGAAATGATAGTACATCAGTGGACGATCACAACATGCTAAAGAATTGGAAAGAAAAATGTGATAAAAGGTCTCACTGATGATGTGCCAGTAGCTTTTTACACGTTTAGTAGATTGTGACGAGATATAAACCTAAATTTCAAACTTGCTTATATCGTGGGGAACATCTCTCGGATATATGGGTAACCCCCGAAATCTTGTTTGAAAGGTCCCTCTTTCTGAGATACTAGGTCTTTATACTCAGTGATATCTGGGGTATTATTCCGGGACTTCTGATTTTGCGGAAGCAATGGCCTAGTCCCCGTATAATACTTTCTGCTTGCTTGAAATATAGCCCACCCTCAGCATAAAAAATGATGAAACATTGAAAAATGCAAATCATGTGCTGTTGTAAAAAAGATCCTCTAAAGGGGACCCACCAAAAGTCGAGCCGTCATCTCTCTGCTGAACGAAAGTTCTGACCTGAGCTCTCACGGCCCTCGCAATTAATCCCTTACAGATATCATATGTGGTATACTCACCTGTAAGATTGAATATTGGGATCTGGATACAGGAGTATATTTTGAGGTGGGACACATGATTAAGTTTAAGTTCTTAAAACATTAATCTCGTATCTCGAAACAATTGAACTTTGTGTGAGAATTTAAGTGGATCAGTATACTGACAATCTAAGTGAATCGTTTAGAGCTTAAAATGTTTAAAGCTTAATGGTGTTGGTGATTTGTCTCATAAACTGATATGATCCTCTTACACAAACTCACAAAAATATTGTATGTAAATATTTCTTTACTGCATTACATTTCATTCAAAAATCCAAAAAGATTTTAGTGTGTTTTAGCATAAAATTTTGAAAAATACAAAAAGATTTTCGACAACTGATGTTGGAGAGCTGATTTTCAAAATTCCAAGTGCTAAACATGATGAGCATGTGGTGAGGGGGAGTGTGTGTTTAAATGAGAAAAGTTTTTGAATTTTTCTAACAAGTGGTCATCAGATATTATCATTGATAAATCATTATGATTTAATTTGAAGGGGAGTCTGGATAGATAAAGTTGTAAATTGTTAAATTTGTGAAATTTATTTCTGGGTTAAGAATGTGCAGGTTTAGCTTGGTTTCGATCCTGAACCTGAAGAAAGAGCACAGAGTCAGGTTGCGATTCTGGAAGAAAGAGAAAGAAGATTGTAGATGCTTTACAGTGTCAGATACTTCAGAGAGAGATCAGACTGATAAAGACTGAAGACGTTGAAGACTCGACACTTAAGACTCGTCAACATCCGAGGGGGAGTCTGTTGGTACATACGTCTGTCGACTTCGTCTTGTATCGAGTCTTGCATTGTTCATGGCACGAAGATCGAGAAAACAAGTCAAAAAGTTAATTCCGCTTGAAGCTGCTAATTCCGCTTGAAAGGGTCTTTTGGTAATTCCAAACGGAATTAGTCATGTAATTCCGTTTGAGTAGATAATTCCGTTTGAATAGGTAATATCGCTTGTAATGTGATTCCGTTTGAGTCTTGTTCAAGCGGAATTACAAAGTCTATAAATAGGTGATAGGCCTTGTCATTTGAAACGAAATTAGCAAGAGTGTTTCCGACGGCGAAGCTCTGTCGAAGTGTCTACAGACTTGTATTTGTTACTAGATCAATAGAAAGACAGTTAAAAGTGAATATCTTGCTGAATCACACACAATATGTTTGTTTCCGCCTTTCATATTGTGTAGAACGCCTCTGATCGACTCGTCTCGGGTCCGTACACGATCCTACACATTCCGAATGCAACTACGAACTAAGACAATAATACACCAGATTCGCTTGTGTTCCATTCGGTGTATTTTCGCAATCCAAGAATGTCAACACACTAATCCTTACCGTTTATTTATTCGAGAGTCGACAGATTATTGTCATATTCGAGTTGTTGATTTTGAGTTCATATAGCGGATGCTATGGTTTGTGAAAACTCGTTGGCATATTGTGACCGATTGTTTGAGAATCCATTGGTCAAAACTCCTTTGTTACACCCCTGTTAACTAAGTTACGCTAGATTATACATCTATACATCTCGTGTCCTTTGACATCAAATGCTAGAACGCATACCTTTTAACCATTGGGTTCTTATTGTTGAAATATATCCCTGGACTCACCTGATATGAATAAGATTTGATTCGGTTTTGTGGTTATCTACCTCAGTATTATTCATATACATACACGCATAATGTAACCCTAAGGAGTTAAGGTAGTACAAATTTCGAGGACGAAATTTTCATAACATGGGGAGAATGTGACAACTGTCAAATTTGTATGCATCGGTACAATTATTAAATGATGATTAGTGCTTAATGACTGTGCTGATTTACAATTTATGACTTGAATTGCTTTCTGATTACTGCATTATACTTACATGTGCATCACATATTGCAAATGACACATCATTGACTGCATGCAAACATATTGACGTAATGATGCACAAAGCACAGTTAACAGACAAACCGGGAAAATGCTGACGGAGTTCAGTACATAGACAAACAGGGTTTTGAGACCCAGTATGGGCCAGAGACTAAGTACTACACTAGTATAGTGGGTAGGGAAGTAAGGACCACAAAACTGCATTCCTAAGTGATAGTTTAAGTGCAGGAAAATGCCTAAAACTCACTCAAAATGCTGAATTCAGCATAAATCAGCAAAAATCAGCTTTTTAATAAACTAGTATTATGCAAAAACATGACTAAATGGTCCTGAATGCTTTCCTAAGTGTCGGGAATTAAAAGTGTCACAAAAGGGTACATAAAGAACACCAAACGGAATAATTTAGCACTTTAACGAACCGGTATCCAACCGAACAACCGGACACTACCCGAAACACTAAAATTATACTAGAAGCATTGTTTTAATATTTTCTGAGCTAGTTATAATCCCCGAACACCCTAACACACTATATGACACCATATTAGCTAAAACACCTAAACTTATACTTGAAATCTAACTAGTTAACATAACATTCCATCACAACCCAACCAATACCCCCCCCCCACCCCATGGTGGACGGTCACCAAGGTGGCCCCACCCTTGATTTCCCTTGATCTTCTTGGATTTGATTTGTGATCTTGTATTGTACTTAGTAGACACATGATCCATCGGTTAATACATAAACATGGTTTATAAATGAAACCTAAAGATTCTAAACCTCATTCTACACACACCAAAACACACACCATCATCTCCTTCTCCTCCCTCCATGTTCACGGCCACATACCACCTCCACACCATCTCCATTTTCAACCTTCTTCCATACATTCCAAGGTGATCTAGTGGTGTAAGGAGCTAAGTTAGGAAGCTTGGAGCTTTCGGAAGTTGAAGGACCTTCATCATTTGCTCTTATCCACTTGTTTTCTTCACTTAATCATCCCTAGCCTTGTGCTAGTGGTAAGAGTCTTGATCTCTTCATTTTACATCTTATCTAAGTGGTTAAAAGTTGATACATGATGTAAAGCTTAAAGAACACTAAGAAACTTGAAGATGAAACTTTAACATAAGCTTAATAACATAAGAATACATGTTGATTAGTGTTGATTTGCTTCTTGATGATTTGTGTTAGTGATGTTAGACATCATATGAAACCTACTAGATTGTGATTTAACACATGATCTAGTTAGTTAAGGTGGTGACCTTGTGAAAGACCAAGATCATCATACTTTATGTTTCTCATGAACTTGAAGAATGAAAATGATTTTATGAATGATGAAGTATGTAACATGTTACTAGTCATAAACTTGGATGATTTTAAAACTAGTTTTCTCAAGAAACTAAAGTTATACACAAGATTTACTAAAACATTGTTTTTAAAGAAACTAATCATGTTTCTAGTGGTGAAACAAGTATAAAAGTACATGGTTAACAAGAAAAATACAAGAAGATTAATTTTTGAAAAATCATCATACAAGTTGTAAAGATCTAAAATCTCCAAGAATGATGTTATTAAATAAATAATCATATTTTTAAGGGTAACTAGGCTTACTAAAAACTCTAGTAAGTTATTACAAGTTTTTATAAAAGTTCAAGTTCATGTTGTTATGAAAATAGCATTGTTTTGGCACTTGGTAAGTGTTGGTTAAGTTGTTGATTGTTTGTGATGATTTTAAAAAGAAAATGATATGCTTTGATAGCATGGACACCTCCATTTTTAGGGGAAAGTATGGCAAAATTTTCTAAAAATATAAACACTTAGAAAAATATTTTCTAACAAATATTTACAAGTGTATTTTAACTATGGTTTTCAAAATAAACTTTGCCATAATTTTTGTTACAAAAACACAAGTATTGGAGGTTGGTTTTTATAAATAAAAATGAATAAATATATATTTAGAATATATAAGACATGATGTGTGTGAATATTGTATACTTTGTGTAATAGTTATATTATTTTATGGTTAAAGTAATATAACTTAACATATACCAAGAAATTACAATCCAAAATATTACCAAAAATCACAAGGAATAAATACACAAGTTACACACACAATATTGGGAAACCGAACGAAAGAATGTAACTTACATAATATTCCGGAAAATACATTTATAAGTATATTTTTGGTGAATAATATTTTGGACACAAAGGAAAATATGATTTTTCCAATTATTACAAAGTTATATCGTATTTTTGACAAGGAGAAAATATATTATTTTTGGGAAGTAAAATATATTTTCTTGGAATTTTAGAAGATATATTATTTTTGGAAAAAATATATATTTTCTTGGGTAAACTTGAAATACATTATTTTCGGACAAAATATGTTTATAAATATTTTCTATGTGAGACTTGAAAATATATTATTTTGGAACTACAAATATTTTTTCTAAGAAATACTTCTTGAATATATTTTGGGAAATACATATTGGTGGATTTTTATTAAGTATAATGCTCCGGAAGTTTAATATAAATTTAAGTATAAGAATACTTAACAATTACAAGAAGATACGTATCCTCGTACATATAAATCCACACCGGAATACGATGCTAATACATGGCAATTATACAAATACAAATATACCCATCCTTGGGAAGGATATACATGAGAAGTGTTAAGTTAAAATATTAATTATTTTAACAAATAGTTAAACACTTGGAATATTAAGGAAGACGCCTTGAAACATAACTCAAAGACACTAGTCATTACTAAGTCAAGGCACGACCCACTCGTCTAATGGACCATAGTACGCATGTAGGTAGCCATGCGTTCTAGTGGAAGCTTTGAGTTACATCGGATACAAGGAACGCAAAACTGTGAGTTCATGTCCCTCTTTTCTTAACTGTTTTCGGTTTTATAATTCTCGGGGGTGAAATACATGTTACATACTGATTACAAACAATTAAAAATGGTATGATTAGCTAAGGAATGTACTGCTAGATCATGTGAATGGGTAGGTGATTAACTTAAGACCATTAATCCTTGTATAAGGACCGAGGGGCATGAGTGATAGATCTATTGGGTGTTGCGAGCCCCACCCATGGGCCTGTGAGTTGGCCGCATGTGGTGACTATGTCGTTCCGCCGGAGGGGCCGGTATGAAATACGCTTACAGGGTTGAGTGCTTCCTATACCATGTCACACATATTAATGTATTAGCTACACATTAATTGATCTGTTTTCCTTGTTTCTTCATACCAGTTTACAAGTACATACATACATACAAAGGTTTTCAAGGATGATTCGTGCACACATACTAAACACATGAACTCGCTCAACTTTTGTTGATGTTTTCAAACTACATGTATTTCAGGGAATTAGTAAGTGGATCTGGCGGGCGTTGGAAGTTTTATGTTGCGATAGGAATAAAGATGTCATCCATGGTCTTTGGGTTTGGTCAGTGTGTCTTATTCCTGGACGAGACACGTCTTCCAAACCTTAGTTACATCTAATATCTTTTGATGAGTCTTTAGTGAACTCATAAACAATTTGTATGGTTTGTAAAACTTGAAATTGAAGTCTACATTTTAAACAATGTTGTTATGTTTTAAACTCATTTAATGGATGACAAATCAATGGTTTTATCATACAGTTGTTGTTATGATTGAATGCAATGGAATTAAGAAAGTCACACCATAATCACGCTTCCGCAAAGGTCAGGGTGTGACAGTCCCAAGCTTATACAAGAAGCAACGGACAAGATTTTACAGGTTCGAGACAATTTACTGAAAGCCAGGAGCCGACAAAAGAGTTACGCTGACAAGCGTCGCAAACCCTTGGAATTCGAGACAGGTGACTTGGTACTTCTCAAAGTGTCCCCTTGGAAGGTTGTGGTTCGATTTGGTAAGAAATGAAAACTCGCACCTCGCTACGTTGGCCCTTTCAAGATACTCGAAAGGATTGGCTAGGTTGCGTATAGACTGGACCCACCTGAAGAACTCAACAATGTACATCCTGTCTTCCACGTGTCAAACTTAAAGAAGTGTCTAGCTGACGAAGGGCTTCAATTTCCACTCGAGGACCTCCAAGTCAATGAGACCTTGCTTTTTGTGGAAAAACCCGTCGAAATCATGGATCAAGGAGTCAAGTTATTGAGGCGCAGTAAAATTCCAATCGTCAAGGTTCGATGGGAAGGTAAACGTGGCGCTGAATTCACTTGGGAACTCAAGAGTCACATGAAGACGAAGTATCCGCATCTTTTCCCTACATCTTCCTAAATTTCGGGAAGAAATTCCCTAAAGGAGGGGAGACTGTAACGCCCTACTTATTTGTACTTTCCATTTATAGCAAGTCTTGTTTGTATTTCTATTTTTGGAAGTCTTGTGTTCTTGTAATCGTTCTTTCCTTGTAACCGTTGTAAAATCCAAGACTTGGATCATAAATAAAACTCACATTTTGTTAAGTACATGTTATACATACTTTATACATGCGCATACATTCGATTTCATGAATCAATTGATGCTTATTCGTAATTCTTGGAAACTATGTGCTAAACTTTCAAATATGTGAACCTTGTGCATAAAACATGTTTTGATTGTAAAAGAAACTTGAATACAACCTTCATACGCCTATTTATACTTGGTTTATGTTCCTCATACTTAAATTTATCTTAAACTATGCTTTTATGGCGAAAACAGCCCCTAAAACACCTAAAAAGCCCAAAATTGCAAAGTTGAGGGGCCTAATTGCAATTTAAGGAAACTTCAGCCTTCCCCCTTGACACGGGCCGCGTAAGCTTGCCCCTAGGGCTACGCTGGCCATGAGGGACCTCCCAGATCAGAAGCCTTGCTTCACTTCGCGATTTTGAGCGGGATTTGGTTGTTTTTGAAGTTTAAACCGGGTTTTTTGGCATTAAATTGTGACAACCCTCACTAAACCAGGTATCCGTACGACTTAATTAATAATTAATTACTGCTTAATTACTGTGCTTGCTTGAACTTGTGAATAAACTTCTACTTGCATACTGATACATGCACTTACTTGCATCATACTTTACTTGCTGTCACTACATTATTTACATGCTGAACCTTAGTGACCAACGTGATGCACAAAAAGCACAGTAGCACAATACACGGCTAACCTATTGAACATGCTGATAAAGCCAGCATCAGGCAGACACTGCCTCTAAGGCCTGTACGAGCCAGAAACGTTTTGCTACACTAGTAGTGAGTGTAGGGATATAAGGGTTGTGGAACTGCGTCTCTAGGAATAAGTCACTATGACTGGATGTGCCTAAAACGTACTCTAAGTACAAAACTCAGCACTTTACAAAATAATTCAGCTTTTAGCTAACTAATAAAGTGCCAAAACATGAGAAAAATAACACTAGACACTTTCCAAAGTGTCAGGAATGAGTAGTGCCACTAAAAAGGGTATTAACGACACTTTAAGCTTTGTTAAGCACTTTAACGGATTACTATCCAACCAAACAACCGGACTATACCCGAAACATGAAAATATTGTTATTTTCATTATTTATCTTTTTCTGAGCCAGTTAGGGTCCCTGAGTACCCTAACACCCAGTGTATCACACTATACACAAGTAACTGGGTTAAACACTTAACTAACTTGGTTTAACCTAACTATTACCTAATTACTAGTTGAAATCGGACCAAACTACCCCCCCCCCCCCTTAACCGAAACCGTCCCCATGGGGACATACCTTGTACTTGATAGATTGCCATAATCTAATCATGTTTAATATCTTGGTTACACATTAACCATTGGGTAAAACACACTTGGTTTGTCTATAAGATGCAAGAGTTACACACATGATCATAATCACTTTCCTAAATCACAAACACACTCTCTCTCTCTCTCTCTTGCTCATTCTCGGCCGAACACCCCCCTCCCCACACATCCATTTTCGGCTTCCATCCTCACATCACAAGATCATACAAGTGTCGAGGGTCGTATACAAGGAGTCTTGGAGCAAGCGGAACGCGAAGGACCTCTCTACTTAGCTTTTATCCACCTCATTTGCGCGTAGATTCTTCCCTAGCCCCGAGCTAGAGGTATAATGCTTAAAACACCTCCTTGAACTAATCTAAAGTGGTTAAAAGGATTTGTATCGGTTAAAACTCGTTAACATGCAAGTTGATGCATTAAAGTTTACTAAAAACACTAAAAATGGTGGTTAATAACTCATATGTTGTGTAAATGATGTAGTATTCGAAATATATGGTTATTTAGGCCCGATCTATGATGTGGTGGCTCGGATCATCGTTTAACCCGGTTTGGTAAGATCATGGATCTTAACATAAGCTTGTTTTGAATAATACAAGGGTTAAAAGGTGAAACTCTACCACACGCGAACCATGAACTTGTGTAAAAGAGTTTTACTTGTGAAATTGTGTTTAAAACTAGCAGATCTACGCATCTGCAAGTGGTATTTTCAAAGAACCACGTATCAAAGAAATCATGTATTTTAAAAGATAGATCTTACACTAACAAGCATGATTTTTATAAACCACAAGTGTGTAAACACTTGTGAAATGGAAAGATCCGACAAAATAACAGTTTTTGTAAAAGGAGTCTAGAAGTTGTAAAAATGGATTTTCTTTAAAAACGAGGTTTTTACAAGATCAAATTACCTTATATGAAGATCTACTAAATTTAAGGGGATTTACACCACAGTTTTGGGAAAAACTGCAAGTTCATGTAATTTTTGGCAAGTTACACATAGGTTGACTAGTTGTTGTGATGAAAGTTGTTCTGATCAAATAAAGAAAATTGTTGAGTTGATTTGTTAAAGAAAATGATACGCTTGAAAGCGTGGCCACCTCCAGTTACAGAGGAAACTCTGGCGAAATTTTTCTAAAAACCTAACACTTAGAATTATTTACATTACAAGTGTTATAACTATTTTTGACATGTTTTCGAAATATAAATTTCGCCATGACCTTATTTACCAAACATTCGGAGGTGGGATTTTCACAAAATTTAACGTGATAAATATATATTTTCACACACTGTTTATGATTATTTTGTGAAAATACATAGATATTATTTTTAGAGTAAAAATAATATTTACGAACGTTAACGATCCCAAAATAATACGAACGCTTTCACCATAAATATATAAGTTACACCGGTAATTATATTACCACTCGATTGTTAAACGTAACTTACGCACTTACGGAAATATTTATGAACGCACATGTATTGAATCCCCCATCCTTGGGAAGGAAAATAATTACCAAGTATTTACAAAATGTAAACACGAAATAGTTGTCTAACTATTTCCCATAAACATAAACCATGAAACTAAGGCACGGCCGTCCGTCTAATAGAATTAGCACCTGTAGGTCGTCGCACAGCTGCGTGAGCAGGAGATACTTGGTAGAGACGCTTCACTGTGAGTTCATGTCCCCCTTTTCTCTAACTGTTTTCAGTTTTCTTAACTGCGGGGGTGAAATACATGTTACTTTGATTACAAGTACTTTATACATGGTATGGTTAGCGTAAGGAGGTTTACTACTTAGATCATGTGAGTGGGTAGGAGCAATATGAGGCCATTAGTCCTCATGGCGGGACCGAGGGACAGGAGCGGTAGATCTATCTGGGTGTAGCGAGCCCAGCCCCAGGCCAAACTAGAAACGGACCTTGGGGTGACTTTGTCCACATACTATTGCCGTGGCGAAATCTGCTAGGTTTGAGTCTCCCTATTTGCACTTCACATATATCAGTGGCCTTGCAAACCATTGGTGATCTCAATTCCCTTATTTGCTACATACCAATACTATTTTTATACTCACAAAGGTTTACTTACTCACTTACATATGAACTCGCTCAACATTATTGTTGATTTTTTCAACTTACATGTATTTCAGGAAATTAAAGGATCTGGCGCGGTATGGCACGTTTTCCCGCTGCACTAGTTTCGAGGTCATCCGGGTTTGGGGAATGTGACTCTTTCCTGGACAAGTCACAGTCCTTAAACTGTGTTTATGTCATTTTACCGTTTGTGTTTATTGAACAATGTCGTTAGAACATGTTTCCGTTAAAACAATGTTACTGTATTTGGTTTTCAAAACTTAATCCAATGGATGATCTTGCATGATCTTATTTCATATAGCTTTGTTATGGTTAAGCTATGGTATTAAGAAGTCACACCAAATTAACCACGCTTCCGCAAAGCCAGGGTGTGACAGCTTGGTATCAGAGCTCTGATCATAGCGAACTAGGATTCTTTCTCGAGTCTAGACTATGATCACTAGGGCTCTCACGAAAACATTTTACTGCATACCACTTAAGTCCAGATCCAAAACTTTTTACAAACAAATGTTGAGCACATTTTATTATTTATAGGCTCAGCCTGGAGGGCTGAGGCTCGGTCTGGAGGATCGAGGCTCGGTCTAGGTGACCGAGGTAGTTGAGCACGTTGATTTATTATAGGCTCAGCCTGGAGGGCTGAGGCTCGGTCTGGAGGATCGAGGCTCGGTCTAGGTGACCGAGGTAGTTGGCTAGTGAGGCTAGGAAGAGTAGGCTCAGTCATGAAGGCTGAGGCTCGGTCAAGGGGACCGAGGCTCGATCTAAGTGGTCGAGGTGGAGGATAGAGCAGCCTTAGAGACTGGGAGAAATTTGGCCAGTGGAACTAGGAGAATTATGTGATACCTTCCTTGGTGACTTATGTGATTATCTGATTATATGATTGATTATTATACGTATATGTGTGTGTGTTACAAACGTCATGCTTTCATCAAGTACTAGAAAGATGGACACTACGAATCCCATGGCCATAGTATCAGACGACATAGTTTCATCGAAGCACGAGGTGTACATTTCCGATACAACCGGCACAGACAATGACGACTTTCAGCCCTTTGTGCGCTGCCTGAAGTCGTAGCAGAGCCTACTGATGGCCATCTTGTTGGGAAATTGCCACTCGCGGTGATCCCTGCTCCTGTGCCCTTACCGCTTATCCTGTTGATGATATGCCCCCCGACGTGGCCTCTGACGACGATAACGATCTACTGGAGGAGGACCCATTCGAGGGCAGGGCCCTATTGCTGCTGGTATTAGACTACTGCATGCGGACGCTCCTGTAGGGGAAACTCATGTCCATTCCCCTATCCCAGACTCATTTGAGTTTCTGACATCCGCATCTTCGCACATACAGGGAATGCAGCACCACTCACACGACGCCGACCCTGATATGGCATCATCAGCTGCACCGGATCCCGCCCACAGCTTTGAGTTTGATCACGATATTGAGGTTGATCCTGCTTTTCCACCTGGTTTTGATCTAGACCATGACCTTGGGTTCATACACTTAGACCAGCCCTTGGAGGATCCTGTAACCCCCTGTGTTTGTTGATCCAGCTGATCTTGAGATGTAGTTTTTGATCCGGAGCCGGCCGTGGCCCCTGAGCCAGGCGCTGCTCCTGACCCCGCATTGGAGCATGACCCTGTTCATGCCAATGCACCTACTGTTGCTCCTTGATTGATCATCTGCTTGGACGAGAGAAAATTTGGGGTAACTGTGCAAGACAATTTATTATTACGGGGGCCCACGTAATAACGATTTGTAGTGCACAGGAATCCTGGTGGACTCTGCGGGTCAAGCTAATGATAACCAATGCAGCAAGCCAAATTGGCAATGTAGCCTCGAGTTCATTCTATTACGAGCAACAAGCCAAATTGGCAAGCCTATGTGAAGGCTCAGAAATTTACTTCCCCACTCATACAGTGAGTATATTTGCGTGTGAAATTGGGTGATTACATGATGGCTTATGTTGCTATATACACCTCATAGACAATTGAAACGTTGTCTAACCCGATTCACACCACTTCGACAAAAGGGAATGTCACCCAGGCGTGACACAAACACCAGTACGTTGCCAAGGACAGAAGCCGAGCTGCAAGAACGCATCTCACAGATAAATGCACGACATGAAGCCCTCTGCTCTAAGCACAACGAAGGCACTACTGGAGATAACCCTCCAACTGGCTGCACCTATAAACAGTTCCTGAACTGCAAGCCTTTGAACTTTGACGGAACAGGAGGCGCCGTTGCATTTGTTCGTTGGTCCAAAAAGACCAACTCCATACAAAGAATGAGTGACTGTTCGTCCCAACAGAGTGTTACCTACATCTCGGGGTTATTTCTAGATAACTCACTCTCATGGTGAAACCTTCAGTCTCAGACCCTTGGCACAGACGCTGCTTATGCACTGAGCTGGGACGAGCTCAAGGAAACGATTGAGAAGAAATGTTGTTTTAGGACTGGAATTTAGAAGCTTGAGGTGGAGTTCAGGAATTTGAAAATGGACGAACCAGAAATTCCTGAACTTGTCCAGCGATCGCACGACTTGTCTAGGGTCGTCCCCTACTAAGTCATTGACGTGGTATGATACAGTCGTGTACTTGTAAGCTGTACATTGTGGCCCCAATTTGTGGCTATACAATCGCAGTATTCTCATCACTTGTGATGTTTGATCTACTGTTTATGTTCTATGACAGGAGATGTCATGTGGGTGATTTATTTATAGCATGAGATGTTATGTGTTGATATTGTTGAATACATACGTACATTTTACTTGCTATGACCTGACCAACGTAAACCATCTTTTAGAAGATGCCGCCGAGACGTGAGACACACATGCCTACTAATGAGGCAGAACTCCAGCAGATTATCGCTGCTGCCATTGCACAATACGCCGCCTCTCAAGGAGGGACTAGTGGAAGCAACTCTGGCAATATTGGCAACAACAATAATCCACCTCATGGTAATACTAAGTCATTTAGACATACCATGACCTAATTGGATATCTTTAGCAATGATGCTAATGCCAAACGTATGTTATAACGTATGTGCAGGATGCACCTACAAGCAGTTCTTAGACTGCAAGCCCGTAAACTTTGATGGCACAGGAGGTGCTGTCGCCTTTGTTCGTTGGGCTGAGAAAACCGAATCTGTTCTACGCATGAGCAAGTGCGCGCTGGATCAGCAAGTCACCTATATCTCAGGGCTGTTTCTAGATGGAGCCCTCTCTTGGTGGAATCTACAAGTACAAACACTAGGCGAAGCTGCTGCCTACGCGCTGACCTGGACCGAACTAAAGGAACTCATGCGCAAAAAGTACTGCTCTCGCGCGGAAATCCAGAGATTGGAAACCGAGTTCTGGCACTTGAAAATGGACGGTCCGAAGATCGCAGAATACGTGCAAAGGTTCCATGACTTATCGCATGTGGTACCCTACATGGTCACTCCGGAGTTCAAGCGGATTGAACGTTTCATTTGGGGATTAGCTCCTCAAATCATAAGCATGGTAACCTCATCCAAGCCTGCGACCATTACTGAGGCGATCGATTTGAGCGTAGCTCTCACTGAGGAGGCTATTCGCCTGAACAAGTTTGATGAGATCAAGACGAAGAAGGCAGAGACTCACGTCGAGTCATCAGGAGGTAGCAAACGGAAGTTCTCGAACTTCAAGCAGGGCGCCAGTGTGGCGGTCAAGAAAGGAGGATCAGACACGCCAGCTCAGGTTACAGCTGGTAGAGGGAAGAAAGGAAAGGGATACATGGGCACCCAACCCAAGTGCAACGACTGCCAACGCCACCATTCTGGTCGTTGCGGGTCAAAAGTATGCGAAGCATGTGGGAAACGTGGCCACTTGAAGGACACTTATTGGGCCACTGCTGGTCAGGGAGGCCAGGGAGGATTTGAAAACAGAAATAACAACCGGGGTGGGAATGGAAATCGCCCACAAGGAAACTATGGAGGTAACGAGAATCGTGGCAACAATGCTAACCAAGCGGGCGCCGTAAATCGTAATCAGAGGAATGATCAAGCTGGTGGAAACGGGCAAAGACTTGGATGCTTTAACTGCGGTGATATCGGGCATTTTAAGAAGAACTGCCCAGAGTTAAACCAAGCCCGTGGAAGAGTGTTCCAAATCGAAGCAAGGGAAGCGCGCCAGGACCCCAATGTCGTTACTGGTACATTCCCTGTAAATCAACGCTATGCATCCGTTTTATTTGATACTGGTGCCGATTATAGCTTCGTGTCGTTAGAATTTAAGAATATGCTTGGGTTAGCCGCTAATAAGTTAGATATTCCCTACTCAATCGAATTGGCCAATGGAAAGTTAGTAGAAGCCAATGAAGTTATCAGAGGTTGTGTGATCGAATTAGGAGAGCGTGAGTTTGCTTTAGATCTACTACCTGTCCAATTGGGAAGCTTCGACGTGGTGGTAGGAATGGATTGGTTATCCAGCAACAAGGCAGAGATAGTTTGTCATGAAAAGATTGTTCGTATCCCAACCGAAGATGGCGAGACAATTGTGGTTCACGGAGAAAAGCGTGATACGCCGTTAAGGATTATCAGCTGCCTGAAAGCGCGAAAGTGTTTGCAGAAGGGATGTGTTGCTTTTCTGGCGCACATTGTGGATAAAAAGGCTGCTGAGCCAAAGATCGAAGACATCCCTGTCGTGAGGGAATATCCAGAAGTCTTCCCAGAAGACTTGCCTGGACTGCCACCTCAGAGGCAAGTAGAGTTTCGCATCGACTTAGTTCCAGGCGCCGCGCCTGTGGCTAAGGCACCTTATAGACTTTCTCCGTCTGAGATGCAGGAACTGTCGACACAACTTCAGGAGTTGTTAGACAAGGGTTTTATCCGACCAAGCTTCTCGCCTTGGGGAGCTCCGGTCCTGTTTGTCAAAAAGAAGGACGGTAGTTTTCGAATGTGCATCGACTACCGGGAGCTGAACAAGCTGACGATCAAGAATAGGTACCCTCTACCAAGAATCGATGATCTGTTCGATCAACTGCAAGGCTCAAGCTTTTATTCCAAGATCGATCTTCGATCTGGATACCATCAGTTAAGGATACAAGCGGAGAGTGTCCCAAAGACAGCCTTCCGAACTCGTTATGGACACTACGAGTTCCTTGTTATGCCGTTTGGTTTGACAAGCGCACCTGCAGTCTTTATGGATTTGATGAATAGAGTCTGCAAGCCGTACTTGGACAAGTTCGTGATTGTATTCATCGATGACATTTTAATTTATTCAAAGACGAAGGCTGAACACGAGCAGCATCTTAGAGCCATTCTAGAGCTGCTGAAGAAGGAACAGTTGTATGCCAAATTCTCCAAGTGCGAATTTTGGCTACGTGAAGTCCAATTCCTTGGGCACGTGGTAAATGGAGATGGAATCCATGTGGATCCAACCAAGATCGAAGCGATTAAGAATTGGGAAACGCCAAAGACGCCAACCGAGATTCGACAATTCTTGGGTTTGGCTGGCTACTATCGAAGGTTCATTGAGGATTTTTCGAAGATCGCTCAACCATTGACGCTCCTCACGCAGAAAGATAAGAAGTTTGATTGGGAAATCAAACAGGATGAAGCGTTCCAGGTACTGGAGGATAAGCTTTGTAACGCGCCAATCTTAGCACTACCGGAAGGTACTGATGATTTTATGGTATACTGCGATGCATCGCGTCAAGGACTGGGTTGCGTGTTGATGCAACGCCAAAAGGTTATTGCTTACGCATCGCGTCAGTTGAAAGTGCATGAAAAGAACTATACCACACACGATTTGGAGCTCGGCGCAGTGGTTTTTGCTTTAAAGATCTGGAGACACTACCTTTATGGTACGAAGTGTACGATCTTTACAGATCACAAGAGCCTACAGCATATATTCAACCAGAAGGAGTTGAATATGAGGCAAAGACGATGGGTTGAATTGTTGAACGACTACGACTGCGAGATAAAGTATCATCCAGGGAAGGCGAACGTGGTCGCCGATGCCCTAAGTCGGAAAGAGAGAATCAAGCCCATAAGGGTTAGAGCTTTGGAAATGATTGTCCGAACCGATCTTTCCTTGCGCATTCGTGCCGCGCAAAAGGAAGCTCTCAAGGAAGGAAACCTTGAAGAAGAATATCTCCGTAGGATGGAGAAGCTATTGGTACCAAACGAGGAAGGAACGTTATGCTTCGAGAAAAAGAGTTGGGTTCCTCTGTTTGGTGGATTAAGGAAAGTTATTTTTGATGAAGCTCACAAATCACGGTACTCTATCCATCCTGGAGCGGATAAGATGTACCAGGATCTCAAAGATTACTATTGGTGGCCTAGGATGAAAGGCGATGTTGCTGTTTACGTGAGCAAATGTTTAACGTGCGCTAAGGTTAAAGCCGAATACCAGAAGCCTTCAGGACTTCTGCAACAGCCTGAAATTCCCAAGTGGAAATGGGAACAAATCTCCATGGATTTTATTACGAAATTGCCAAGAACGCCAAGAGGCCATGATATGATTTGGGTGATAGTTGACCGCCTAACAAAGTCCGCACACTTTCTGCCAATCAAAGAGAAAGACAGTACTAGTAAACTTGCGGAAATTTACGTGAGAGAGATCGTCGCACGCCATGGAGTACCTCTCTCGATCATCTCTGATAGAGACGGAAGGTTTGTGTCAAGGATATGGCAATCCTTCCAAGAAGCCTTTGGCTCACAATTGAATCTGAGCACTGCGTTTCATCCGCAAACTGACGGCCAGAGCGAGCGAACGATACAGACTTTGGAAGACATGCTGAGGGCGTGTGTTATGGATTTGGGCGGTAGCTGGGATAAACATTTACCTTTGGTCGAATTTTCATACAACAACAGCTACCACACCAGTATTGGTGTCGCGCCATTCGAAGCCCTTTATGGACGCAAGTGCCGATCACCCCTATGTTGGGCTGACGCAGGTGATAGGCAGCTCGCTGGTCCCGAAATCGTCCAAGAGACAACAGACAAGATCGCGCAGATTCTTAAACGCATCGAAGCAGCTCGCCACAGACAGAAGGCCTATGCGGATCCAAACCGGAAACATGTGGATTTCCAAGTTGGAGAAATGGTGTTATTGAAAGTCTCACCCTGGAATGGTGCGGCACGCTTCGGAAAGCGTGGGAAGTTAAATCCGCGCTACATTGGTCCCTTCAGAATTCTGGAAAGAATAGGACTAGTAGCATACAAGTTGGATCTACCTGCTGAACTAAATGGTGTTCACGACACCTTTCATGTATCCAATCTAAAGAAAAGTCCAACTCAAGTCACCGTTGCCATTCCCACCGACGAAATTCATATTGACGACACGCTCCACTTCGTTGAAGAACCTGTTGAGGTCACGGATTGGAAAATTAACAAGACCCGCCGGAGCAGTTTCAAGCTCGTCAAAGTTCGTTGGAATGCCAGACATGGTCCTGAATACACCTGGGAACGTGAGGACCGGATGAAAGAGAAATACCCCCACCTTTTTCCTAAGAACCCTGCATCTACAAGCAGAACTTAAATTTCGGGACGAAATTTATTTAACGGGGGGAGAATGTGACAACCCTCACTAAACCAGGTATCCGTACGACTTAATTAATAATTAATTACTGCTTAATTACTGTGCTTGCTTGAACTTGTGAATAAACTGCTACTTGCATACTGATACATGCACTTACTTGCATCATACTTTACTTGCTGTCACTACATTATTTACATGCTGAACCTTAGTGACCAACGTGATGCACAAAAAGCACAGTAGCACAATACACGGCTAACCTATTGAACATGCTGATAAAGCCAGCATCAGGCAGACAGTGCCTCTAAGGCCTGTACGAGCCAGAAACGTTTTGCTACACTAGTAGTGAGTGTAGGGATATAAGGGTTGTGGAACTGCGTCTCTAGGAATAAGTCACTATGACTGGATGTGCCTAAAACGTACTCTAAGTACAAAACTCAGCACTTTACAAAATAATTCAGCTTTTAGCTAACTAATAAAGTGCCAAAACATGAGAAAAATAACACTAGACACTTTCCAAAGTGTCAGGAATGAGTAGTGCCACTAAAAAGGGTATTAACGACACTTTAAGCTTTGTTAAGCACTTTAACGGATTACTATCCAACCAAACAACCGGACTATACCCGAAACATGAAAATATTGTTATTTTCATTATTTATCTTTTTCTGAGCCAGTTAGGGTCCCTGAGTACCCTAACACCCAGTGTATCACACTATACACAAGTAACTGGGTTAAACACTTAACTAACTTGGTTTAACCTAACTATTACCTAATTACTAGTTGAAATCGGACCAAACTACCCCCCCCCCTTAACCGAAACCGTCCCCATGGGGACATACCTTGTACTTGATAGATTGCCATAATCTAATCATGTTTAATATCTTGGTTACACATTAACCATTGGGTAAAACACACTTGGTTTGTCTATAAGATGCAAGAGTTACACACATGATCATAATCACTTTCCTAAATCACAAACACACTCTCTCTCTCTCTCTCTTGCTCATTCTCGGCCGAACACCCCCCTCCCCACACATCCATTTTCGGCTTCCATCCTCACATCACAAGATCATACAAGTGTCGAGGGTCGTATACAAGGAGTCTTGGAGCAAGCGGAACGCGAAGGACCTCTCTGCTTAGCTTTTATCCACCTCATTTGCGCGTAGATTCTTCCCTAGCCCCGAGCTAGAGGTATAATGCTTAAAACACCTCCTTGAACTAATCTAAAGTGGTTAAAAGGATTTGTATCGGTTAAAACTCGTTAACATGCAAGTTGATGCATTAAAGTTTACTAAAAACACTAAAAATGGTGGTTAATAACTCATATGTTGTGTAAATGATGTAGTATTCGAAATATATGGTTATTTAGGCCCGATCTATGATGTGGTGGCTCGGATCATCGTTTAACCCGGTTTGGTAAGATCATGGATCTTAACATAAGCTTGTTTTGAATAATACAAGGGTTAAAAGGTGAAACTCTACCACACGCGAACCATGAACTTGTGTAAAAGAGTTTTACTTGTGAAATTGTGTTTAAAACTAGCAGATCTACGCATCTGCAAGTGGTATTTTCAAAGAACCACGTATCAAAGAAATCATGTATTTTAAAAGATAGATCTTACACTAACAAGCATGATTTTTATAAACCACAAGTGTGTAAACACTTGTGAAATGGAAAGATCCGACAAAATAACAGTTTTTGTAAAAGGAGTCTAGAAGTTGTAAAAATGGATTTTCTTTAAAAACGAGGTTTTTACAAGATCAAATTACCTTATATGAAGATCTACTAAATTTAAGGGGATTTACACCACAGTTTTGGGAAAAACTGCAAGTTCATGTAATTTTTGGCAAGTTACACATAGGTTGACTAGTTGTTGTGATGAAAGTTGTTCTGATCAAATAAAGAAAATTGTTGAGTTGATTTGTTAAAGAAAATGATACGCTTGAAAGCGTGGCCACCTCCAGTTACAGAGGAAACTCTGGCGAAATTTTTCTAAAAACCTAACACTTAGAATTATTTACATTACAAGTGTTATAACTATTTTTGACATGTTTTCGAAATATAAATTTCGCCATGACCTTATTTACCAAACATTCGGAGGTGGGATTTTCACAAAATTTAACGTGATAAATATATATTTTCACACACTGTTTATGATTATTTTGTGAAAATACATAGATATTATTTTTAGAGTAAAAATAATATTTACGAACGTTAACGATCCCAAAATAATACGAACGCTTTCACCATAAATATATAAGTTACACCGGTAATTATATTACCACTCGATTGTTAAACGTAACTTACGCACTTACGGAAATATTTATGAACGCACATGTATTGAATCCCCCATCCTTGGGAAGGAAAATAATTACCAAGTATTTACAAAATGTAAACACGAAATAGTTGTCTAACTATTTCCCATAAACATAAACCATGAAACTAAGGCACGGCCGTCCGTCTAATAGAATTAGCACCTGTAGGTCGTCGCACAGCTGCGTGAGCAGGAGATACTTGGTAGAGACGCTTCACTGTGAGTTCATGTCCCCCTTTTCTCTAACTGTTTTCAGTTTTCTTAACTGCGGGGGTGAAATGCATGTTACTTTGATTACAAGTACTTTATACATGGTATGGTTAGCGTAAGGAGGTTTACTACTTAGATCATGTGAGTGGGTAGGAGCAATATGAGGCCATTAGTCCTCATGGCGGGACCGAGGGACATGAGCGGTAGATCTATCTGGGTGTAGCGAGCCCAGCCCCAGGCCAAACTAGAAACGGACCTTGGGGTGACTTTGTCCACATACTATTGCCGTGGCGAAATCTGCTAGGTTTGAGTCTCCCTATTTGCACTTCACATATATCAGTGGCCTTGCAAACCATTGGTGATCTCAATTCCCTTATTTGCTACATACCAATACTATTTTTATACTCACAAAGGTTTACTTACTCACTTACACATGAACTCGCTCAACATTATTGTTGATTTTTTCAACTTACATGTATTTCAGGAAATTAAAGGATCTGGCGCGGTATGGCACGTTTTCCCGCTGCACTAGTTTCGAGGTCATCCGGGTTTGGGGAATGTGACTCTTTCCTGGACAAGTCACAGTCCTTAAACTGTGTTTATGTCATTTTACCGTTTGTGTTTATTGAACAATGTCATTAGAACATGTTTCCGTTAAAACAATGTTACTGTATTTGGTTTTCAAAACTTAATCCAATGGATGATCTTGCATGATCTTATTTCATATAGCTTTGTTATGGTTAAGCTATGGTATTAAGAAGTCACACCAAATTAACCACGCTTCCGCAAAGCCAGGGTGTGACATAAATACTCATCTCACCCAACCCTAATCACTTCCTTATAAATACCAAGTGCCTCCCAAGCCATTTTCACTTTAGAAACACTCTCACAACTCTCTCAATCACTCGAATTCGTAGCCGCAAGTTCAAGTTCGGACAGAAACATCAAGCTCCACTAAAGTGAGCATAACTTCTTCATTTCTTGTCCGTTTGAGCTCATTCTTTTTCCAGAACACTTGGATCGACCTTAGCTTAGATTCCATGGGTATTCCACAGTGAATAAGTCCCTGGAACTCCGGAAAATAGGCTCCAAAGTTCACTGTTTGAATCTGATTTCATTTATCTTTGTTTACACTTGTTTAAACTTGAGTCTAACTCACTCAAACCCACGTCCTTATGCTTATAACCACTTCTATGGTTACTTAAGCTTAAAAATGGAGCTGAGACATTCGAAATAAGAGGTTAAACCTCACATATATTCTGTTTTGTTTAGGGTTTTTAACCCACTAGTGGTGTTCAAGCTTCAAGCTTGATGAAGGTGTGATTATGGACTAACTTGGGTTGTCCAACATAGAATCCCCACATTACTTGATGATTTCAAATAGTATAGTTGTGTTATTATTGTATTAATATTAGTTCATGACCCTCCTTGTATGTTTTTACATCAAGTGTAGTGGTGAACCATAAGAGGTACCTAAATGGAAGCTTGTTCTTCCTACCTCCTACATGATTTCCATGATACTAGAGGTGCCTAAATGAAGATTAATCTTCTACCTCATGCTTGACTATTGGACTTAATAATAAATATAATACTCATACATATAGATACTATTCGAACCCTTGATGGTGAACTTGTGTTCATTCGTCGAAATATTAGAATAACATCATCTAAGGCATAAGACTTGTTACGATTCTAATGAGTATATTACTCATAAAAACATTAACCCTTGAGGTTCCATAGTGTCAAAAACAAGTACTTATGTTAAAGGATGATTACTTTCATATAATTATGTTCTTGTGTTTTAATTTCCTAAATCCTTAATCTACCGTTAATCTCCGTTACTCATACACTTTGTTTCTTCGCGTAGAAGAACTTGGTGTTCCAATCCCCTAATCAACAACAACTCACTCGCGGATTCAAGTAGAAGACTTGCAAAACCGTGAGTATACTCGCAACCCCCTTTTTATGTTTACCACTTTTGGGGTGTAACATGTTAAATATTAAAATCACACTTAACTTATTCTTTATGCAATGCACGAAAACAATCCTTATACATGAATACTATGTTGTTATACTTGATGCTTATACGTGGACCATACTTATGTGATATGTTTTAGTCATTAGCTTTCACGAGCCTCCATTTGACATGTATAGCGCTATAGGAGTAACGCACCGCCCGTAGACTAGTGGTCATGTTGAATTATATCATTTTGCGTAAACAGAGGGTTGACTAGAAATATTGCATCCCATGTTAGGTTGATCTTGTATAAACTAAGTTGCCATGTGGATTCGTTTAAAACTTTATACTTATACTTATACTTATTTACAAACTTGTATACTCACCTTTGCTTTTGCATTGAATTGTATTTTAAACATGTTACAGGTTGATGGTTGATGATTGATGATGCTATGAAATGGATTAGCAATGATGCCTAGATACTCACTTAGACGTTTAGGTTTAAAGTGTTGTATCAATTTTGTTATGTTATGTTGAACAATGTTGTTATTTAAATTTCTTGTAATGTTTTGACAATTTATTTATGAAATGAAATCGGTTGAATTAAATATTGTCATAAATAGTGTTATGAAGTCTCTTACAATCTCGAACTAGTCCCACTCCGATGATTCCGCCATTGGTTGGGGTGTGACAACCATACCCCTTCAAAAGGAGTATCACCAATGGCTATAATTTTGACAACCCATTAGTAAAGGCATTTACCGACAACAACTCATCAGTAACTAGGAATATAAAAAATGGGGGTGGGTAATCTCGTTTGTAACTCATTACCGATGGATCACCGACACACCACTTTACCGACGAAATCTTCAGCGACGGTCTTAGGCCCTAACTGTAGGGCTAATAAATCTTCTATATCAATTGGTATTGATGCAATTTTTTATGTACTCCTTATATATTTTGAATCCCTTAATATTTTTAACCACAACACATCTTTAAAAAACATAGGTATGTAAAGGGCTTTGTTTAATCATTCCATAAGTTGAGACATATACCATCAAGATAGAAAATATGCGTCTCTTTCCTTCTTTCTATTCAAGCATAATATCAATCTATACTATATTATAATGCACGAGGAATGAGGATTTTAAGATACCCAAAAAATAAGAACTTCTTCTCTCTTTATTTATAAAAACACCCCTAAAATGAGGGTAACTTAAACTTTTAAACACTGGTTGTATGTTAGTCCTTCATATTATTACACTTAAATCCATTTATTTTAACAAAATTATGGCTAATTAGTTACATTTATCCCCTTCCACAACAAACTTATAATTATTTTACGTATTCTTGTCATATCTTATAAACTATAATGTTTTAAAAAATCCAAAAGTACCGTGGTGACCTACTCATTTTGTCGACGTTTCGATGGTTGTCTTTATCAGTATTATTGTGCGAATTAAAATGTACAAATAGACGTTAGTGTACAAATGATTGAAGTAGTGTGTCCTATCACATTTCAAATGCTCAAGACTCTATACGTTGTTGTCATTATTATCAATTTAATAATATTCCAACCCTTTTCACTCCGATTTTTGTTTGATTAAGATTGTTCACCAATTTGTTCCGACGACTCGAAACCTTGCACATACGAGTTTGATATGAGCTTTATTAGTATTCTGCATGTTTGTGTATTTACTTGGTTGGGTGTACACACTTACATGGGTTAGCAAATAGTAAATTGACATCAAACAAGCTCACTTGTTTTATCCAATTTGTTATATTAAAAAACTTTATATACTACCATATTCAACAAAATGGAATTTTTGTTTTCATAAAAAATTATAAAAACGTTTTTTTGAAGCATTTTTCGTTTTCATAAAACATTTTTTTATAAAAACTTTTTTTAGAAGTTTGGTAAATAAGTTTTTCACCAACAAACTTTTAGGAAAAAGATTCATAATCTAAACATAGTACATCTTTAAAAACTGAATACCAGATTGTGTTGCATTTTTTATGGATTATAAGTTAAAAAATACTCTTATAGATAATATTACTTAGTTGAAAAAAAGCTACAGGCTATTTGATTCGTTGGTTTATAGTTTCTATATATAGTATAATTCATTAGTTTTTTTTCACTTCAAGAAATTTATTGTTCTTTAGATATAGTATAATTCTTTTGTTTTTTTCACATCAAAAAAATTTCTTGTTCTTTAGAATTCTTGGTTTACAGGTACTTCAATTTTCTATTGTGTATAACATTGATTTATTCTTTTATGATCACACTTAACATTCATCTTATTTATTATTTAATGGTTTTGGAGCTTCGGTATTCATCCTTTCAGATCTTTAGATCTTTACACAGGTATGAATGTTTCTAAAACATGATATATTCTTTGTTTTTTTTATATTATGTTTAACTATGAACGTCGTTTTTTATCCTATATTATATATAACGGTAACATGATAAAAATATGTAACTAAAATACTTAACATTTTTTTCCAGTTCCCAAACTGCTCCAGCTACTACTGATGTATCAGTTAAAGAGGAGAACAGAGAAGAAACTCATCCTCCAAAGGATATAAAAATAAAACAGGAAGAGATACAAGAAATTTCAGAGGACGTTGATCTCGATGATGACAAATGGTGGTTTGACAAAAATAGATGACATCTTTGAGATGTTTAAGTCGTATGATTACTAAATTGATCTTATCATGATGCAAAGTAATTGACACTTGAGCTTTTAGTTTCAACTTTTATATTTAAGATTTATATTTTCTTATTTGTGTGCTACTTTATATAACTTTTATTTATGTTTAAGACTTATTTTTTTCTTAATTCATGTGTTATTTTATTGTATCAATGGTTTCTTTAAATACTTGATAATTTAAATTCTAAATGTAATAATTAGTAGACATGTGTAATACTTATGAGATATATCCATCACGTGGAGAGTACAAATGAGAAGAATTTTTTTGTAAGAATAAAAAAGAAGAAACTTCAACCAATAAAAATCATTCATTTTACTTCATTTAATTTTTGTATTTAATATTAATGTAAGGGTATATTGGTAAACTTAGACAGATCATTAATTGGTACTCTTCATTTTTAATAGCTAACTACATTAATTTATAACTTATTTAAAAAAATACTTTTTAAAGAAGAAAACAAATTAATTTAAAATGTAGACTAAATTACGAGGCGTGCAGGATGAATTACGAGATATGTAGAATAATTTTCAATATGTGTACGATAAATTTCAAAATATGTAAGATAAATTTTGATGTGTGTAGGCAAAACTTTTAGTGTGAATGATTATAGTACTTATGACTAATTAATTAGTCAAATATAATAATAAATGAGATAAGAGAAAAACTATTTAATGTTTTACAACTGTACCCTTTATTCTTTTTTTTTCTTGATTTAATTATTTTCTCAAATGAACATTCCCATATTCACCACAATAATGCTACCATAAATATTATACGAATAAGAAAACTACCAGAACAAGTGCCGCAATACAAAGTGTCGCCACCGTCGCATCGCGCGGGCACTCTACTCTTTTTTTTTTTTTTTTTTTTGAAGAGAAGGCTCTTGTCAGGGTGGTTATTGCCTCGCTTAGGCACTCTACTAGTATTAATAAATGAAAGAAGATATTAAAGAAAATGAGATTGGCGACCCTACTAGTAGTATTAATAATTAATAAATGAAAGAAGATATTAAAGGAAATGAGTTGGGCCAATCGTCATAAAAGCCGTTACTACTTAATCTAGACTCGATCGATCATGTGATTCGTAGCCGTCAACTATCAACGCATTAGTCGCTTTGGAGGCCAGTTAATGCACCGTTATTCATCTACAACCATCCAAACTTCAACATGTTATCAATTATCTCCAGTTGACTTTATATTAAGCTTGACTATATGGAATATCAATCAAAGTTATGGTTAGCATGGTCATGTTAACGTATTAAGTAGTGATTAATGTGTAAGATTTAAGCAGTGGCGGATCTAGGATTCCGACCAAACGGGAACGTTTTATAAATAAGCGGTAACGAAATCGAAAAAACGTCAAATTTTTCCAAAATTTACACTAAAAATGTCAAAAATTTTCCGACCAAGCGGTAGCGGAGGCTACCCCTTGATACACTATACATCCGCCCCTGGATTTAAGGGTAATTTTTTTAACTATTTTATCCAATTGGCATCACGTTTACATATGTTAATAGAATTGTTTTGAGACAATATTTGGTATTTGTTATCTCATTTTTTTAAGAGTAAACTGTCAAAAGGGTCCCTGAGATTTGGTCACTTTTGTCACTTTAATCCAAAATTCAAACCTTGTGAATCTGGCTCCCTGTGGTTTCAATTTTGTTGTCATTTTCATCCAAAAGCAAAACCTTGTCAGATTTTTCAGTCAACATCCAACTTTTTTTTAACAGGTTTTGATCATTCTCAATATGGTGTTGGTCATTGGCAAAGGTTTTGATCAATTTCAACATGTTTTGGTCATTGAAAATTTTGGATATTAACCGAAAAATCTGACCCGATTTTGCTTTTAAATGAAAATGGCAACAAAATTGAAACCACATGGACCCTATTTCAAAAGGTTTGAGTTTTGGACTAAAGTGGCAAAAGTGACCAAACCTCAGGGACCATTTTGGCAGTTTACTCTTTTTTTAATGTAAGATTATGTTTGATATTCTGTGTCATCTCAGAAAACTGGTTACTCATTTGTTAAAGGTCAACACCGAATGGCGATGAGAGGTGTGAGCCGTGGCTGGGAAGGCTGATCCGCAGCTCATGGTACTTGGTTGCGGTTAGAAGACATAGGTTGCGGCTGGGAGACGTGAGCTGCGGCTGGTGATGTTAGGGCCGCAATGGAAGATGGTTGAGCCGAAACTTGTGGATTAAGTTTGTTTAAAGTCGTGCGGTTTCGAGACAAATTAAAATGTTAGTTGGATAGAACTTTATTTTTTTTTTATATTAATCATACAATTTAATAAAGTAATTTTAAAGAACTACAATAAAATAATACATTACAACAAAAAAATATCAATCAATCATCTTCATCTTCAATCAATGGAGTCGAATATAGGAAGTGTCGAAACATGTTGTACCAAATCAGCTCAAAGGTTTGAATTTATTTGTCTTAACTCGATTAGATTTTGGTTTTGCGTTCTCTCTTCGCTACTAATGTCTTCGTTATTTGATTCGGTCTCCTCACTGTAATATTCAACTATCGCACTCCCTTCATCCTCTAAAATCATGTTGTGTAGAATGATGCACGCGTACATCATGTTTCTTATTTGATCTTTTTTCATACAATCTACAAGGCATGTTCAAAATGCGCTACATTTTCTGCAAAACACCAAATGCTCGCTCGACGTCTTTGCGTGCCGCCATCTGAACTTTAATAACTTTATTCTTTTACGATCTAGGGTTCCCTCTTTTGAAAATGATTTCACAAAAATTGTGAAGACTTTCCTTAGCCACTCGTGCTGACATTTTTAAATAGTCGTCCATTATGTCGGAAGTATGGCCATAAGCCAATTGTCTTAGGGCGGTCGTGACCTTTGCCACGTGGTAAATCCGATCTTACCACGCGTATCGGGTCTTTGTTGGAAATAAGGATAATTATCCTCTAAATCCTTTGATATTCTTAAAAGTAATTTTTTACTCATACGAAAATGACGCATAAACATGTTTTTATCATACTTCGATTGGGGTGAGAAATAATCGCTTGCCACCAAATCGTTTGCGGTTTCGCGTTCACGAACTATGTACTTCCTCCGTTTGGGTTGGGGTTGGGAAGTCCCTTCATCTGAATCTTCAACAATTGCTTTAACGACCATCGCTACTTTTGATAATAATATTTCCACTCCGTCGTCGAATGCGCATGACAAAACAAATCTATCATACGAATTGCTTGAACTTGAAAAATCCATTGTATATATATATATATTTTTTTTTGGAGGTTGGTAGTGGTTTTAAATTTTTTGATAGTAAAAATGGTAAGCATTGTTTGATATATATAAATTATAAATAAAAGAATTTTTTTAAAATTGCCGTTGGCCAACGGCTAGACCAACGGTCATATGCCACCAGCCAATACTAGGAAACCAAGTCAGCTCTCCACCCCCGACCCCATGCCCGGCTTCAAAGCCACGCTAGCGGAGCAACGCTGGCACTGTGTGGGTTAGCCAGTGTTGCCTGGCATCCCCCGCCCCATAAACGCCCCCACTCCCCACGGCCTTAGGGTTAGGTTTCAGGCGTTGGTTTCAATAAAGAAAATTGGTTCAGACATGGGTGTAGAGTAATTCAAATTTCAAAACCAAAATCAAAGAACCACCCATTATTATATATATCAATTACTATCGTTGGATTGCACTAGGAATTTTATGGACTTTTGGATTTTCGCCACTGACGTTTGTTTTCTTTGATTTTTTCCCTCAGCACAGAGACCCATCTCTCTCTTACAGAAGTAAGCGAGAGAATAGAGAGATAGACCCGGTAGATAAAGAAGAGAATCTGGAGGTGGGCTCGGTGGACCACCGGCGGAGCGCTGAGGCTAATAACGCAGAAAGCAGTGGTGGTCGTTTTCCCTAGTCACTTGAAACCAGACCTGCCGGCTGTGGTTTCTAGAATAAAGGCAGCCGGTTGAATCCATGCCTCCGACAGCAGTGGCTGGCGGAGATAGCGATGTTTTGGAGTAGAATAGGCAGTGATGAAGGTTATGGTTGCATGATCGGTGTATCAAGGAATGTGTCACACCCCAAATTTCCACGTATTACCGGTGGGCCCGGTAGGGGAGTAACGTGACGTGGTTGGCAACATCATAGTCAAACAACACAATATATAAATGCACAGCGGAAGCAAAAGGATAAATATATTACAATCCGAAATAATGTAACATCAAAGTATTACAACGGAAGTAAAGGATCCACAGGCGGATCGAAAATAAAATAACACTGTTCAACAGACTTTAGGCATCTAAGCTCGCGAGACTCTTTATTGATGCTAGGAGTAGCCAGCCAATTCCGATTAGTACCTGCACTTAGCCTTTTTGGGAAAATACGTCAGTTTACACTGGTAAATACAATCAACCGACTCATTTTGAAAAGGTTTTAAAAATGATTGATTTGAATGCACATGGCACAAATAATATTTTATAACTTGGGATAATTATTTAAATATAATACTTGTAAACGAATTACATGTTTCTTATGCGTTCAGTAGTCCGATCCGTAGACCGGATTAAAGATCAATAGACACACCACTTTATATAATGAGACACTGACAGGTGTACGCCTACACCTGAGTGCTAAGGTCGTGGCCATTTCGTAAAATGATGCCAGGGATATCCGGGACCTGGTCATTAACCCCCCAAAGGCTTTAAGCAAACAAAACATTTCAAAACGTAGCATATCAATGATTTAACCTCTATTCGATTAAAGATTCAATGCCGGACCAAGCGGTATTTTATATACCGTACCCCAAGCCCTTATAGGGAAAATAAGTTAAAAGTATTTACCTGAGCTAAATATAAATTCAATCCCAGTCGTATCAAATCAGCAAGTACAGATAGCTTTTACTGGGCTCCTAAATCTGGAACGAAGGTTTTTAAATAACCTATTAGAATCCTAACGGGTCTTTTATTAAGCCTTGGCTTAGACCGATTAGTTTTCAAAGAGAAGATACGGTTCAAACGCATGATAAAGCGAAGACTGGAATAGAATGTGATTTAGACCTGACAAGTTCGGAGACTTGTATAATATGGGTATATTATACACATTCTGGATTTTGAGATAAAACCGATAAGGTTTGACCCGTTTCGGCTAATTTATGTAAACTAGTTACATAAACCGAACCGAATGCGTATGAAGCGTAACGGGTAACCATAAGAGTCCTAAACAGGTTTCCTAAGTTAACATGCCTTAAATATGTTGTGATATCAGTAGGATACCTTCCGTTATGCCCAAAACGAGTTTAATCTCATATTAAGCCCCGTAAGGGTATTTTGGTCATTTTAAAGATTATAAAAGGAATTTATTTATCTTCTGTGATCTGGGTCTGATTAAATCAGTAAAATGGTTTATTTTAACAGGTTATAACATTTGGTTATAAGTCTTATATGCCAAAATAGTTTCAACCCTAACTATGCGTATAATACGCGTATAAAGCCGTTTTAAGCGACGTACAGGTTAAACTAGGATTCTGAGTTTACTGATCAGTTAAACAGGTTCAAAACACTCCATTTTATATTTAAAATCAGTAGCAATTGGATTGGAATCAAAAGGATTTGTAAAACTCATTTTATGGCCGAAAAGGGCATATTTGGTATTTACCGAATTAAGGCGATAATCCTAGCTTATGATCAGTTTAAAAATAATTAAAAATCTTCAAAAATCCCAAAATATTATATTACATCAGTGGGTAAAAGGTTTGGTGTCAAAAATTGGGTTTAGATAGGTTTTACGCTAATGACGCCGTTTAATTACTAATAAACGTTATAATTACGTCATTAAGCATAACTCCTAATCTAGACTTCCGATTGATGTGAAATTTTGCAGACATGTTCAATAATCAGTAACTAAGATTGTTGTACTTTCATATTTCTAAAAATCTCGTTTTATGGCTATAAGGGTATTATGGTCATTATTTAGGCAATTAACGGAACCGTCGGACAATCGAGGTTTCAAGTGGTATAAACGCAGAGGGTTATACTAACATGTTACAAGGTCCTAATGGAACTTTAAGGCATGTCTAAACCTATCAAAAACGGGTCAGAATCGAGGTCAAAGCAGAAAGTCAAACTATGCGACTTTCGGCTCCGAATCGGTTCAAAACAGAGAGTTGTCGAATCAAACAAGCTTAGGCAAGTTTTTATACTTATTATCAGATTATATGAATGATAAAATAAGTGATACGCCTTTTACATCGTTAATCATGCGTTAAATCGAAAATACCATTTATGTTGACTTTTTCGGACAACGTTTGACTCGACAAACGACCTAGTTAGGATTGGAATCAGCGGGTGCCCTTTTAGGGGTTTGTTGATACATATTTTGTGGACACGACTCGGCTCGGTTCAACTCAGCTCAGTTCGACTTAGTTTCGACTCGAAGACACGAAGATCAAGACAAAGCTACTTGTGTCTGTACTTTGTCTGTAATTTGTCATGATGCAAAACGATGTCTTGTGTTAGTCTGAGTTATGTCTTAGGTTTGTTATGTGCGTTCGATGTAAGTTTGACCAGGTCAACCATCCTCCGGTTTGACTTGGCCAAACAGTTAGCACATTGGTTGAAACATGCTTGTGTCGAAGGATGTCATCGAAGGATGGTTTGTATCCTTCGATGACCTCGAAAGATAATGTCTTCGATAGATACAGATGGACCTCGAAGGATATCATCCTTCGAGGTGTATATGTGATCCTTCGATGGGATTCTGGTCGATAGATGATCCTTCGACCAGATTACCTTATCCTTCGACCACAGGTGCTGTGTCGGGTATAAATACCCATGTGTTGTGTTCATTTCAGAAGAGCACTTAGAGACGAGAGAGACACAAGAGACAGAAAGAACACACAAGGGAGATTGGAGAGAACACTGGGAGCATTCTGCTGAAAACACACACACACACGAGAGAGAGTTTATAGAGTACATCTGTAAACATTGAGCTTGTAACTGGAACCTTCATTCGTATTAATACATGTGGTGTTAATCGGTGAACTTTGTGTGTCGTGCTTTTGCGTGTTCTATCTCGGTTTGCATGCTAGCCTGGATTCCGCACTCGCTAGTGTGTTAGATATAACAAGGATAAGGTTTGACCTCATCCGGGGAGGGACCTACAAGTGGTATCAGAGCCTCGGCACTTCTCCTTGTTAAAACCGAGGTGTACTTGCTGTTTTTCGGTGTTTAAAGTGCTGTTTTTCGGGTTTTAAAGTTTATATTTTTCTGGAAAACATCTTAAAATCGGATTATATCTTGGTGTTTTGCTTTATGTTTTGTTAAAAACCGTGTTATTTTCATGCTCACATGTTAGTCTTTGGTTTTTATTAAACTTTTTGGCAAAAACCGGTTTCGGAAGTTGTTGGTTTACCGGAAAATTCAAATTTTCTGGGTTGTATTCTTCAAATATTCAAGTGTTCTTCAAATGTTTTACATCTTTTGATCTTGTTTAATTATTTTCGAAAGTTGTTTGTGCATTGGGAAGGGATATTTGATTAAAATTGTCAACCCAAATCTGATTTTGGCAGAAAGTAAGGTCTGAACATACCTTCTGCCGAAAGTTGCGCACCAACCCGTCACCTTTCTCACCAACCTGTCAACTTTGTGTCAGTGTGCCAGAGCTCATCGAAAGATATCCTTCGAAGTCGAAAGATCATCTTTCGATCAAGGAGGTTCGACAGATACCCATCCTTCGAACATCTTTCGAAGTCAGTGAGTTATCTTTCGAGCCAAGGAATCTTTTCGAAGGATATATTGTTCGAGCTACTGTTACATTTCGAAAGATAAGGATCCTTCGTCTTGGAGAATCTTTCGAAGTCATTGTTCGAAACTCAACAGTGGTCTTTCGACACTGTTGATCCTTCGAACAGGTGTCTATCTTTCGAACAAGGGTTGATCTTTCGATCCTTAGTCTGTGTATAATTAACAGTTGTGTTTTGCAGGTCTTTCGATCCTTGATCCTTCGGCTGGTTGTTATCATTCGAAATTTTAACATAGTTTGTGAAAATTAATTTTTTTTAAAAATCAATTTTCACTTAATATATTAATTTTTATAAAATGGGAACAAACGGTCAGTGGGATCCAACTGCGTGGACTAAAATAACTTCGACTCCACAATCATCAGCTACAAACGATCAGTGGGATCCAACCGCGTGGACTCTAACATCTTCACGATCATCAGTTACACAACCTGAGCCAGATTTCGACAAAACTGCATTCTTGCGAGCTATTGCCCCAACTCAAGCTGCAATGATAACTGCAAATCAATGGGCATTGGTCACAAATCAAAGCAGCAGCATTCAATCTATGATGCAGAACGACAGTGAAACTGGTACAAGCACAAAACCGCCAAAGCTAAATCACATCAATGATTGGGGATGGTGGAAAGAAAGGTTGAGAACTTATGTTCAGGGGCAAGGTCAAGATCTATGGATGTGTTTCTTCACTCCATTTGACAGTGAGTTGGAAGTTGCAGGAGCTAATCCACAAACTTACAGCACTCTGTCTGATGAAGATAAGAAGAAATTTGAGTTAGAAAAGAAAGCATTCATGATTCTCACACAAGCTCTTAACAGAGACATTTACCATCAGTTTGTTTACTGCACGACTACTAAAAGCTTGTGGGATATGCTCACGTTACGATGTGAAGGTAATGCTCAATCAAGAAAGATCAAGCAAGATTTACTGAAGAAAGAGTTTGAAGGATTCACGTGTATGGAGAATGAGACTTTGGCAGATTTATCTACAAGGTTCCATCACTTGTTGAGCGAGATGTTTGCTTTTAAAGTCACTGCCACTCCACAAGAAATGACGAAGAGATTTGCTGATAGCTTACCAGCAAAGTGGAGCAGTTATCTTGAAATTCTCAAAGAAAATGGTGTTTTAGACACAATCACCGTTTATGATTTAATTCAAAAATTGGAGAACAAGGATGTGGAAGAAAAGTTTAAGGCAAAAAGAACACTAACTCCTCAAAGTCCAGAGATGTACTTTGGGATTGCAGGAGGTATCAGTGGAGAAAAACCGGCTTCTCAACACGCGAAGCTTCAAACAGCTTTCGTCTCAAACACCGGACCTTCCACAACAGATCAGTTTGATCCTTCAGCATACTCGATGTATCCAAGACAAAATTCTTCTTCTCAACAACAGTATGTGCAACCGACAGCTCAGAAGCAACAACCGCAACAGCAAGGGTTTTATGGAAGCTCTTCAAACTTTCAAGCCACTTCCAATCCAAACACTGTCAGATTAGACACTTCCAACTTTTCCAAAGTCAGTGTCGAAATAGCCAAGGAGCGTATGGAGATGTTGAATACCTTGGTTAGTGCTTATTGTGGATTGATCGCAGGTCAGATTGGGAATATCAATCTAACCAATGAAGATTATCAGCAAGTGGATAGAGATGAGTTTGAAATGATGGATATCAAATGGGCTCTTGCTAGTGCAATTCGAAGAGCAAAGGAGTTTATGGAAAGAACTGGGAGAAACAACTTGGAAAGCAAGAAAGACACCAAGTATGGGTTCGACAAGCAAGCTGTAACATGCTTTAACTGTGGTGAACGGGGTCATTTCAAAAGGGAATGCACAAGACCAGCTCAGCATGGAAACCAAAATCCCTTCAGAAATCAAGGAAACCAGCAGAACCAGAACAGGAACAATGTTCGTACGATGATACCTGTCAACAACCAAGGCCAGGCAGGGCCATCAAATGCCAACCAGGCACTTGTGGTTCAAATAGATGAAGGTTGTGATTGGTCGCTTCAGCTTGGAGAAGGAGGAAATGGTGGAACAACATGTTATGCTAAAGTGACAGAGAAGGTAGTAGAACCCGTGTCTGCTGGTGAATCTTCAGAAGATGAAGATAGTTCGGGTTATAGTGGGAGCATGAATGGGGAATCACTTGATGCTGGTGATTTATCAAGTGATGCTTTGGATTTGAAGGTTGATAAACTTTTGGCTGAAGCTGAAGTATTATGCAAGAGGAGATCTATTATGTGCCAGAAATCTGCTGGAACTTCCGAGAAGCTTGCTAAGTTCTTCTCTGAAGATGGATCTTTTTCTTTCCATTCAGCCTTTACGGCTAATGTCGACTGTTCATCAAGTCAGGTATGTGTCGATGAACCCACTGTAGTTAGCTGTGAAAATTGTGATAGTTTAAAGGTTAAATATGCTGAACAGGAAAAGCAGTTTGAGATCACACACAAACACAATCAAGAATTGATTGTAGATCTTTCTAAAGCAACTGAAGCTAACTTGTTTTTAACCAGAAATGAAAAGGAATTTAAAGCAACAATTGCGTCATTAAAACATGATGTTTCTGAATTACAAAAGGCTGTTTTGAGAAAACAACATGCTAATAATGATTTAATTGACACAATTGAAAAGCAAATGGTAGAGTTAGCAACAGCTCGATGTGAATGTGATACAATTAAGCAGAAATTGGAAAGCTATTCCAATTCCCGCTATGTTTTGGATCACATTATTGATGTTCAAAAGAAAAAGGGGGATAGGAAGTGTAATGGATTCAAATCATGTCCTCCCCCAATGAATCACAATTACTCCAAATTGCCTGATGACGAGGATATGCCCCGTTTTGAACCTACTGTGCCACTCAATCTAGATGATTTTGCAGCAGGCCTCGGGTTCACAACTGGTACATCATCCTTGGGTCAATCTGAATCTGAGTCTGAGAATGTGACGGATTCATCATGTGTTAAGGAACAGAGTCCTCCCACTGTTGAGGATACTGATTCTTCGGATGATGAATCTGATTCATCGGATGATGAGTCTGTAGAAATTGTGAATCAACAGTCTAACTCGGTTACAACAGATATTCCAATTGAGAATCACATCTTATGTGATCCACCAGTGGAACCGAGTAAGACTGAAATGTCAAAAGCAGTGGAGTCCCTTGTTTCGAGCAGTGAAGGGAATAACTTGTTATACACGCTCAAAGGAGATGACAAAATCTACTCTAACAAAGATTTTCCAATTAAAAATGTAAATCAAGATTTAATTGAGCAAATTTTTGAAGGATGTATTGATAAGTTTTTGGGAAACAAAAGTGGCAAAGTCACCGTCACTCAATGTGATCCAATTCCGTGTGAACAAGTTAGAAAACAATATGGAAACCAAAAACAACCAATTGAGCGAAAACAACAAGTGAACTCCAGAAAAGGTAAGGTACAGGGAAAGAAGGCTCAGAACAAGAATGTTCAAGCACCTAAGGTTCAACAGCAAAAGGTGCAAACCAAAAGAGCTCCTGTTAAGAAAAGAGAACCGAAAGTGAACTTTGTTGGATCCAAGGGTACAGATAAACTTGAAACATTTCAGAATAAATCTAACATTGATTTTATAAAACAAGTTAGAATTTTAAAACGAAATGATCAGAATAATTACACCCAACATACCAAAGGATGTGATTTAGGTCCAAGTACATCTAGATCACAAAGTTCATGGTCTGGTTCTCAGTCTGGTCATCAACATGCTTCTCCGAGGTTTGTAGAGCGGAGAATGTGTTTTGAGTGTGGCACAATTGGGCATATTGTAAGATACTGCCCATACCTGCAAAAGTTGAAGGCCAAAGCGTGTGTTCCCCAAGAAACCAATTACCAAAAACGACCTGTTTCCCCGAAACAAGACCCGCGTGTCTTGAAAGAAAGGGAAAAGAAGTTGAAACAAAAGAATCAAAAGGTAATTGAGAAGGCCTTAAAATCAGAGGTCAAAGAAGAAAAACCTGTTCAAGCAAAACCTAAAACGGTAAAACCAGTAAATGCTAAAGCAATAAATTCAAATACTGGTAAAGGACAAACAGCTTGGAAACCCAAACAGGTAATTCAGTCAGGGGGAGAACCGCAGGTTCTTTTTCCTAATCATCAGGAGATTGAAATCACTTTCCTTGATGATCTAGGACGACCCAAGTCCACAAAGGCTTGGGTCCCCCTCTCCGTCTAATCTTTGAATGAGTGTGTAGGATATTCCAGGAGGAACTTTCAATAGTCGTAAGATTGTTGATAGTGGAGTGTCCATGCACAAAATAGGCGACAGAAGAAATTGTTGCCTTTGATGGAGAGAAGAAAAGAAAAAGGAAAAGAGAAACAGAATTGTCTGTTGAAAGAGTTTGAAAAGCTTCGACAAAAATGCAAAGCCTTTTACAATCAAGCTTTGATCGGGTCCCCAGGGTAGATTCAAATCAAAATGTACGCACCTGCAGCACGTCTGATGTTCAAAATCAACAAGATGAACGTGCAGTGTACATTTCTTCGCGGTGTGATTGAAGAAAAAGTGTTTGTTGAACAAACCAACCGGGTGTGCGGATGCCTTGGCTTGGATTAAACAACCGCACACTACTTCTCAAAGGGAAAGACAAAAACCTTCGCTGGTGCAATGTGGAAGACCAGCCGGACCCAAAGGTTTATGATCTTGTTGCTGTCAAGAGATGTCTCAGTAGCTTCAAAGAATCGACTTTGAAATCCACACCGGGTGGATATCCAGTTTGGGAGAGCACTCAGATTCCTTGCAATGCTCGAAGCAGTTGCAGGATACGGTTTTAAGATTCTAATCTCTCCTTTACTTGTCGTTATTTAAGCTACTTTATAAATTGTTATCCTCTCGCAGCACTCTTTGGCCAGACACTGTTGTCATGGTCCGCACCGCAAACCGACATGCCAACTGATTTTTCCAAAATTTGATAAATCTTTTCAGATTAAAAATTAATTTTGGTAAACGGCATTGAGGTAAAACATGAGTTAACCAACATCGGAAAGTCATTTTTGTAAATACCTTTGTGTTTTTAAATTTTATCTTAGTTTGTTGATTTTAGGGGGAGTAATTCCAAATTTGAAAAATCAAAAAACATCGAAAAATTTCAAAAGCACAAAAACAATAGAAAAACAAAAATGAGTTTCCTGGCGAGAAAAAGAGAAAATGATAGTACATCAGTGGTCTGTCTAAACCTCTTTAAACCTTAAATGAAAAAGCGATAAGCAGCTCTATATAAGATGTATCGGTAGGCTCACAATCATTTTAAAGTGTGCAGGGTGATATAAACTTAAATCGACTGAAGACTGGGTGGGAACCATTCATTGGCATATGGTCTTGGTACCGAAATTTCGGTTGAGAGATTGCCGAGGTTCTGAGATATTCGGTCTTTATGCTGCTTATCATCTGGGTATCATGGTTGTATCTTTTACCGAAAAATAACGGGGACGCAAGTCTAGATCTTCCATGATACTATACATACGTGTACATATTACATACTGCATTCGACCTCAATAAGTGATCAACAATCACATGTCCCTCAAAATAAGTGATAAAATATCACATTTATCCGGGAGTCAAGTTCGTCTCTCTGCTGTACGAAAGTACTGACCTGTTCACGGACTTGCTCCTGTGCCCTCATGCATCGAAAATCAAGTTCCTCATCAATAAGTGATTCTATCACATAGGGCTTGTTTTCAAATCAAAATAAGTGAGAATCTCACATCATATACGGTCAAACAGATGATAATCGGTATACTCACCGGTAAGATGAACCCTCGTGCATACCTTGATACGGGAATGTGTCGTGATGTGGATGAACACCGGTCGGTAAGTATAAATTATACCTTAACGTATCCCCTCGCCATGATTACAAATGATAAGTTGAGTTTATGTGGACAACAATACCGATAATCGTTATAGGATGCTTATCTTAATGTTAACTAATAGAACAACAAGAGCGTTTTGACATGACCGTACACTGATATGATTCTCTTACCCTCGAAACTCGCAAAAAGAATGTCTGTAGATATTTATTTACTATTTTCAGTTTATGATTCTTGTGTATATTTATTTATTGTTTTCCGTCTTTACAAATGAAAAATTCCAAAAAGATTTTAGGTGTGTTTTAATATAAACTTTATAAAATCCAAAAAGATTTTGCTTCTAGTTTATTTTTGATTGACTGATGTTGAAACTCGAGTCTATCCTACCCAAAATCCTGATCGTAAGCCGAAAAACAAGTGCATCTTCATAAACTGTCGAAGTTAACAAATTTTGAAAGTTAAAGGATTAAAATTGAATATTTTTCTAAACTTTCAAAATGTTGTCGGTTGGTGTTTGATTGAGATTTAATCTCATATGTGTCATTTGTTTAAATGTTAACTATATTCCAAGCGGTGTTCTCATTATGCGTTTAGCTTTCTTGCATGTGCAGATGCTAAAGGCGAGGAGAACATGTTTGATGAAAAGCTTTGGAATGAAGACACGAAGTGAAGACACGAAGTGGAGGCACTCAAAGGATAAAGTGATCGAGTTGCCGCTGACCCTTCATCAACACCACAAGGATCTGAAGAATTGACAAGTCAAAAGATTCACGAGCATGACTCAATGGAGAGTTCAATCTAAGGGGGAGTTTATTGGCACACTTCCTAAACAAAAAAGGGAGTTTGTTGATACACTTTCTACTTACGACACGTGAAGACTTTGAAGATCCTCCGACGTGGAAGACATCGAAGTTGAACCTCACGAGTAGCGTCCAAGGGGGAGTTTGTTGATACATATTTTGTGGACACGACTCGGCTCGGTTCAACTCAGCTCAGTTCGACTTAGTTTCGACTCGAAGACACGAAGATCAAGACAAAGCTACTTGTGTCTGTACTTTTTCTGTAATTTGTCATGATGCAAAACGATGTCTTGTGTTAGTCTGAGTTATGTCTTAGGTTTGTTATGTGCGTTCGATGTAAGTTTGACCAGGTCAACCATCCTCCGGTTTGACTTGGCCAAACAGTTAGCACATTGGTTGAAACATGCTTGTGTCGAAGGATGTCATCGAAGGATGGTTTGTATCCTTCGATGACCTCGAAAGATAATGTCTTTGATAGATACAGATGGACCTCGAAGGATATCATCCTTCGAGGTGTATATGTGATCCTTCGATGGGATTCTGGTCGATAGATGATCCTTCGACCAGATTACCTTATCCTTCGACCACAGGTGCTGTGTCGGGTATAAATACCCATGTGTTGTGTTCATTTCAGAAGAGCACTTAGAGACGAGAGAGACACAAGAGACAGAAAGAACACACAAGGGAGATTGGAGAGAACACTGGGAGCATTCTGCTGAAAACACACACACACACGAGAGAGAGTTTATAGAGTACATCTGTAAACATTGAGCTTGTAACTGGAACCTTCATTCGTATTAATACATGTGGTGTTAATCGGTGAACTTTGTGTGTCGTGCTTTTGCGTGTTCTATCTCGGTTTGCATGCTAGCCTGGATTCCGCACTCGCTAGTGTGTTAGATATACAAGGATTAGGCGACTAGATCCTCTCCTAGCCGGACCTACAGGGTTTAAAGCCCACATGATTACCAACTTATAACAACTTTTGATTCGACAAAACTCTGGACCGTTTGTGTTTTATTGCTAAGTCAAACCGTAATTACGACGGTTTGATTTCTAGGCTATAAACTAAGCAAAACTGAAATAGAGAAGATCAAGGGTACTTACACTTGTCTAATGGATGATATAGGATGCTTGAGAATGGTCCTTATGCTCCAGAAACGTTCAGATGATGAATGGGAATGGATGAACACAAACTTGACAAAATGAGGCCTTATCTAGTGTTTGTAATCACCTTAGATTGTTGCCAAGCAAGTCTAGGAATGTTATCAGATGTCAAACAAGTGTCCCTAAGCCTAAAAACCATTTTAGGCAGCCCATAGAATCGATATCTTGAAGTTTAAGTCGGTTACAAGGCTGATACAGCCACCTGTGGGTTTTTCTGCATCTGGTCAACCCTTGCGCATCGTAAGGTAAAAACCCCTACGGTGCGCAAGCCTTCTGCAGCAGGTTTCCAAACTTTCTTTTATTGCACTTTCAGTCCTCGGTCCTTCTAAACATCGTTTTCGCACTATTCTTTGCATCTTAAACCCTTAATATTGATATATAGGGGTTTTAAGGCTTATACCATCTTTATGAAGCCCTCGGGTAACTTTGTGATCACCCGAAAAGCCCTAATTTTCAATGTTGACGATTCTAACCCTCGCACACGAATTTTATCATAACTTTCTCATACGGTAACGAAACTTGGTGATATTTTTATCACACCTTCTAGTGAGCATAATTAATTGTTACAAAGCTTCGGGTTTGCTAAAAGGTCACTCAGAGGTATATCTTTAACATGTTGACACATTTAACCCCTGTAGTTTGTAATCTCTCACTTTCTTTCACAATTCCCTTTGTATGATCGATGATCCATTCGTTTAAGGTTATAAACATCATGTAGGGTTATTGTAAAGTATATTTATTCATTGTTGACACTTTGAACCCTTGTATTTACATAGTTTCATTGTTTGTCAACTTTAGTCCTTCAAGAACATTCTTTCACACGTTCAAAGGTTATGACACGTGTCAAGACATTATAGGACGTAAATTTTTCGGGGTGTTACATCCTCACCCCCTTAAAAGAAATCTCGACCTCGAGATTTGTTAAAATGCTGGAAGTACTCTTTGTCGCATAAGGGACTTAACTTTTATAGCATATCTGGAGTCTTTCCAAGCTCCCATAGTGGCTCTTATATTAGGCGTATGTATCCTTTTGGAGCTTCTTGACCTGTCGATCCTCAATCGATACAGGATGCTCATCACATCATAATTCTGCATATCATTATATGATAGTGCTTCTTGACTTATTGGCGGAACACATCCTCCAGTCACTATTGTGCAATGTATTG